>APFE030276297.1:15260-35094 GCA_000404065.3 Pinus taeda | reverse complement strand
TTGGACCCTATGTTAGGTTGGGCGGACCCACCTATGGTTTTGTGCATGATTTTCGTACATGTTTTTTTGGATGCGATGATTTTCGGTTCATGGTTTTAGACGTGATGGTTTTTCGGTCCATGGTATTGGATGCTTCGGCATGTATAAATATGTATTGTAACATTGAAAGGAACATAATGAAAAATCAAGCTGGTAGTCCCGGTTTTGGGATCTAGTGGGAAATCTCTGTGTATATGTGTGCTCTCGCATTTTTATTTTTCATGTGATTTAGAATTATTATGCAGGTAATTTCTGTACGGGGTTAAAACCTACACAAACATGCATGTAAGTCTTTATTAGATAAAACTCTAACTAATGTCTCCAAGGCTCAAAGCTGAAATGGTTTCTATTGTAGGATTGAAAAAAATGTGTATTGGTAAAGGTATTGTTAATGATTGGGAGAGGCTTAGGATTCATATTACCCCCCCCCTTCATGTTAATTTAGGTTTGTAGCCCAATATATAACATAGGGGTTTGTAACAACTTTGGGTCACTTAGTGTTTAAATGTATACAACTACTACTTCAGTAATACATTAGAAATGCTGAAATTTGCAAGCAATTCTCCTTGGACATCAAATATGGATTCTTTTTCCACTTGTCATCAAGTTGATTTGTGTTAGTGTGATCATTAAGTTAAAGAACATTCAATACAAACATTCTTATTAAATTTTATTTAAATATAAGAGTCCATACTTGACCCACATGGGGTCATAAAATGAGTCCTTTTTGACATAAGCGATAGAATAGTAGTTAGAACAATTGTCTAAAATATTCTACAGAGTACCAAAAAGGACATGAAAAATTAAACATGGTTCTAGAATTTTAGAACACCTTAGTGTGTGATGGCTAAGAAAAGCATAGGATAAATCTAAATCTAACTAATACACTAGATATGTAGAAATCTGCATGCAATTCTCCTTCAACACTTCAAATATGGAACCTTTTTTGATTTACCATCAAGTTGATTTGTTTCAATGTGATCATTACTATGTTAAAGAATATTCATGCCATACATTCTTCCTACAATTTACTTAAATATAATAGCCCACACTTGGCCCACCTGGGGGAAGAAGAGGAAACCTTTTAGACAAAAGCAAGTGAATAATAGTTAGAACAATGGTTAAACTATTCTATAGAGTACTAATGAGGATATTACAAATTAACCATGGTCCTATCATTTATAAAGTACTTTTTTGAGTGATGGCCAAGCAAAGCAACATATAAATCAAAACCTAACTCCAAGTTTTTGTGAAACCGTCCATCAAAGTCTCCACATAACTCAATATAATGTGGACAATCAGAACAAATAAGCAACACTAATGAGTTCACTGCATATTGGATTTATATAAAATTCTATAAAAGATAGATATAGGTTAACTACTATATAAGAGAAACAAAATATATATTATATATAAGATCTTTTCTGCACAAGAGATATAAGCACAACCAAATAGCCAGATAGTTTCGACCAAACAAAGGTATTCACTTGTAAGTTGTAGCATAGACCCTACAAAACCCAATTTACTATCGAAACAAATTTTACAACCACTCCTAGATCATAGCATGTGAGTTTTCTAATACTTCCTACAAAGCATACAAAATATTTTGCAATACTTTCCACTATCCAAAAACAACACTACAGAAACTCTCCTTAACAAGACATTAGAATATCCAAATACAGAGTTAGTGCCATACAAAATTTCATCCAGGTAGATGTCAAAACCTTTGAATTTTGATGCTTCAGTCGCTGATGAAGTTTGCAAATTTTGTGTATCTCCTCAGGTCGTCATAGAAGGTCTTTTTTAGGACGACACCTCTACATATCATCAAACATGATTTCCAAATTACTGAGGACTTTAATTTTAAAGTCTTCATCCTTTTTGGTTGCAATCCAAGATTTTGATAGTAGAAACAATAAATTCCAGGAGACTAATGGCTTTCTATTAAAAAATGGTGTGCTGTTGAGCCGTCATTTCCTCCCACTCCATGGTAAAATATTTCAGTTGATGGAGTTCAACCAAATTTCTTTTGTTGGAGAAAATTTGTTACAACTACAGGGACAATTATCCAGGACTCAATGCTCACTTAAAAGGATTTCCCTCTTGGTAACTTCCTATTGCAACCAAGGCTTGTCCATTGGCGAGCTTGATCTCAATGCATAACTCAATCAACCATCTTCAAGGGTAGAGAATTTGACATATTGGGAGAGAGTTGAAGAAAACAAAGGTGGCGAATGTTGGGTAAAATTAATTGCTTAATTATTAATAAAAACAACTAATCACCTAGACATTAATTATCAACCCAAGGAACGTCTTTTTATTTCAAGGCAACAGTGCCAAAATGTTGGGTAAAATTAAATACTTAATAAATAAATAAAACAACTAATCACCTAGATATTAATTATCAACTCGAGGAGTGTCTTTTTATTTCAAGGCAATCGACAAATTATATGCATAACAATACCAACATCTAACACTGGTTCTATATGATTGCGTTCTATACTATCAAGCTCATTTAACAAGAAATAAAATGTAAGACTTGAATAATAAAACTAAAATTAAAAATTAGAAAGTAAATGACAGGAAAAACAATTATGCTAATCACACAACTTGAATCATTGCTAAATTAAACCACACATTACTGAATTGAAAATTTAATCTATTGCACTCAACATAATTCAAATGCTAATCTAGAGTAACAAATCAAATGAAATCTAGTAATTGGATGAAATAACAAATCTGGAAAATGCAACAAACAACAAATTAGTTAAAAGAAAGGAAATTTACTTCAAAGAACAATGATTGAAATTCAAAGAAACAAGCACAAAAATAAACTATTGTAGATGTTCAAGGCAAAACCTCGTCCAAGGTAGTGGGACCAAATGCCCAAGATTTAGTTCCGCCTTGAGAAGTAACTCAGATCAAATTACAAATAACGGATGTAGAACTCAATGGATAACTTCCTTCATTAAAACATATGAAAGAAATAATTACAACATGATGAAGCTCTTAGCTTTGCCTCAAATTCAACAATTGTTCATCCTCTCATCTCTCATCTCTTATATCTTCTCCTACATCCTATCTATCAATTTTCCACCTCCTATCTCCTAATTATCTCCTAATTATCCCCTAATTACCCTCTAATTCTCCTCCTATTCTCGTCCTCTCTTTGATCTCTGTTTCCATTTAAATACACAGAGAGCAAAGGGAAGTTACAACAAAGCTGATTACAAAATGATTTCCATTACAATTTTGGATTGATTACATAATATTAATAAAAAAGATCAGATCTGAAATATCTTCCCATCATGATTCAGTTGGAACAAGTTGAATCTGGTATTGCAATTGGAAGAATTTGGAAAATGGCCGCAACAGTTAATATAAGAAAATCGTCTTCGAAGAACCTTCCATTTCTCCTAATACTGACCGAATTTTGGAAAACTTCTCATTAAAAAACTAATTCAGTCTGTTCTGGACAAAACTCATGTTTCAGATTTTCTAGATCCTCCTTCATTTGTCTGAAACGTCCAATGCAAAATTTTCAGTTCTTATTCCAATGAATTTCTAAGTTGGAATATTTAATTATGAGCTGGAGATCAAATTTGCAATCTGTAAAAGATCTTGGAGGCTAAAATCATGAGTGATGTTACAACAAATCCATTAATAAACCATCACTGGTAAAATCATGCATAATAATTATCAATTTATTAAAAATAAAGGAGAAGAAATAATATTTATCCATAAGAGCATAAATAATTATAAAATGGAATTTAATGATAAATTATGATAAATGTCATGATAAATAAGGGTAGAAATGGATGAAATAGGCGTTAAAAAGTGATAATAATAATGAAAATTTAGTGGACCAACATCTGACTATCTTCATGCTGAGAATTTGATGAGGGATGGCTATTGTTAAGACACATGTTTAGACATGTGTGTCTATTGTGTCTAATTTTACTTTCCCATTAGGTTCACATAACCTGGTTCTATATATATAGTCACATGAATTTATCCACATGAGAATAATCACATATACTCTATCCACATGTGATTATCTTTTAGGAACTTATAATATTTTATTTTATTTTTCCAAATACCTTGCTTACCCTACCTATCATTTGTAATCTATATATTGGAGGTATGTGGAGTGCCTTTTGTAAGTTAGATGTGACAAAGGTTGCAGTTGTCAACATGCATCATTGAAGATTATTTTATCGAAAAAGGCTATTCCCATACCCACTTTCTAATTGCATGTTTTGATGTTTTTATTTAAGTTAGAAGAAGATTATTTCCACGTTGGCAAAAAACAACAACAATTGGAGAGAGATGGCACACTTGTAAGGTTGGTCCTCATGAGTTCAATTTCCCTTATGGGCCCTTCCTTATATTTTGGATTTTTAGGGGTTATTTTGCATTCATGAGTTAGGGAACATACCATAGATCATCTTCTATTGTAAGATCGTGGGGCATACATCCCTCTGTGGCACATTTATGCTTGGAAGTTAAAATTGCTGAGTAGGGCTGCACTTACCAAGGAAAATTTATTGCTAAGAAGGTGGTTGCATTTACTTTAGGAGTTACACTCCCTGAGGGATTTAATTAGCCAATAATGGTGCACTCCTTGAGGCCATTAATGGAAATTTTTTAACCCCCTCCTCTTGGCTTATAAAAGGACAGACGACACACTAATATTTCAGACAACAAAGTTGTCCGTGTTGTATATTTCAGACACGTGTAAAGCTTGAGCATGATGCCATGCTGCTATAATATTTTATTTTTTGAGTAATAAAAAACCATGTGATTTTTGTTGGAGCATGTCCTTTCCATCTAGACCATTTCATATTGTTTCATAATGTATATTAGGCCCTTTTTAGTTGCTACAACTTGCTGTGATAATTTTCAAATTGCAGAATTTATGTCAAGTGGACATTATTTATCTGCTGTTGTAAATTAACTCATAATGTAGTATTGCACTCATGAATATTTCCTTATAGTGTTTTAGTATATCCTCATCTAAAGTTTTCATATGTGTAATCTAAAGGTTAAAGTTTTAGGAGTTTTAAAATTCATTCTTTGAGTAAAGAGTTGAAATATGGTGCAGAGAACTGACATGGTATCAAAGTTGTGCATATGAAATCTCTCAGAAAATCTGTGTATGGATGGGACTATTTTCTATGAGATAGAGCTGTCATAATATTTCAATGAGTGAAATGACCTTGTTTCAGTGCTTGCTTTTGAAAAAAACCATGATAATGTTTCCATGTGGTGACCATGAACAAAAAGGACATGATAGATCTGGCTCAATACCTAGTTTTTTTAGAGTTTCCTTATGTATTTGTAAAAGATTTGTTTGGGCTCCCACCCACGTGTGATCTCAAGTTCAGCACTGAACTCAATGCAGGATGATTCCTATATCCAAGGTTCTTTATCAAATGATTTCACCCCAAGTTATATGAATTACATATGCATCTATAACAATTGTTGAATTTTGGATTGATCTGGCTTAATGCAACATTTTGAGGTTACTAATTTTAGTGATGAAGAAGGATTACTCATTGGAGATTTGCATTTCCTATAGATGGTTGAATAACATCACCATCTAGAATCAATATTAGTTCTCATAGATTGACGACTTCTTTGATCAAATGAAAATGACCATAATATTCTAAAAGATTGATTTGTGATTTTAATACCACCAATTAAGAATTTAGAAGGGCATCCCAAATATTGCATTCAAAATATGATTAAGAAATTATGATTTTATTATGGAAACATTTAATTTTACTAATTCCATAGTAGTCTTCATGAAACTAATGAATGGGGTTTTTTAGAAATACCTAGGCAAGTTTGTTCAAGTGTTTCTAGATGACAGTTTGATTTATTCATGTGTTCTAAAGGAGCATGAGGAGAACCTAAGGTTGATATTGTAGTGACTTGGAGAGAATAAGAATGATTAAAATATCTCTAAGTGTTCCTTATTCTAGTCAAATATCCATTCTTTGGGCCACATTACTTCTGGAGAAGGTGTAGTAATGGACCTTGCCAAAATCAAGGCCATTATGGAATTTCTAACACTAAAGGATGCTCATAAGCTACATTATTTCAATGGATTGGTTGGGTATTACAAGAGATTCCTAGAAGAATTCTCCAAGATATCTAATTCCATTACCAAAGTCAATAATAAGCGTAAGGAATTAGTATGGATATAGTAGTTTCAACAATCCCTTTTGAGGCTTAAACATTTGTAAACCACTGCTCTAGTTCTAAAAGTTCTAGAAATGGACCAATATTTGTAGTATTTACATATGCTAGAAATAATATTATTATGTAATGAGTAATTTATCATCTTATGGAGTGGTTCATGAGTCAAGTAACAAGACCATTATGAAGGAATCAAGAGGAAGTCCTAATTAGCCGGGTAAACACTTGTGTTCCACAACCATGCATGCGGACATCAAGGTGTATATGGAGGTACCCATGTTGAATTAAGTTACCATCACAAGTAGGTCATAGCAGAATCTTCCAAACATCATTCCTCATGATGGAGGAATATTCCTCCACCATGGAATATTTCCAAACCTGCTAAGAAGTTGCATCCTTATAACTAGAAGGCTAAGTGTCCACCACCCCTGTCATTAGTGCCATATAACATGTGTACCTCTATGGCTACTTGATCTGCCTAAACATGGTGCTAGGAAATTTAATCTGCTCTTGGGCTTCCTGTATCAAATTCTTGGCCCACTTGGCTTTCTTCCTCCATATTCTAGGAGTTTGCCATCATCTAGGTCTCTTCTCCTCATCCTCCTGCTCTACATGCCTCTTGCCACTTTGATGAGACTCAATCTATGATCCTGGCTAAGGTTCCTCCTTGGGAGCGAGTGGCTCCTCCATCTCAGGTACTCTAACCTTCTCTCAGTTTAAGGAATACCTCAGAGCTATGGACTCCTCAAACCTCACATCCCACTTGAGAACAGTCTTCTTGAGTCTTGGTAGATACACCATATATGCATGAGTTTTCTCACCGTATCCCACAAAAATACCCTTTTATGTTGTGGGATCCAAATTCTTCCTGCTATCTTTGGACACATGGCAATAAATTTTTGTGCCAAAGATACAAAAGTGTGAAACATTAGGATTATTACCTATGAAATCCTCCTCTTATGTATCTCATCCATGAACCTTGTGTGGACTCCTATTCCAAAGAAATATTACAGTGTTCCTTGCCTCTTCCCACAAGAACATAGTGAGTCCCTGATCATGCAACATGACATTGGTCGCTCAAAAAATACTGCGGTTCTTCCTCTCATCCGCCCAACTCTGCTGAGGGTTATGGGGTGTTATAAGCTCTCTCCTAATGTCCTCCTTCACACACAAATCCTTGAAGGCATTGGATACATACTCTCCACGATTGTCACTCATCACTACCTTGATCTTCTTCCTGGTCTGGTTTTCTACCAAGGCCCTAAACTCCATGAACTTGGTTAAGACCTAGTCATCTTTCTTCTTCATTAAAATATCTAAGTTTTCTGAGAATAATCACCAATGAAAGTAACATAATGCATATGTCTCATAAGATATGGACAAGAGAAGGGTCACATACAAATGAATGCACTAGCTCTAAAATCCCTTTGGCTTTATTGTCTCAACCCTGAAAAGAAGTCTTAGCATACTTTCCAAGTGTGCACCCCTTGCACACATCATGTTAGTAATCCTATGGTTATTTGTTGAAGAATATTCAATGCCCCATGATGCAAGTATCCCATGTGCCTATGCCAAATTTATCCAAAATCTATACTTTTCTCACCACCTTCCTTGTTTCTCAAGGTTTCACAAGTCTCTACCTGCAAATTTTACAAGTTCCTCACCGTAACACCTATTTACTTCACTAATCCAAAAGGTAAGTGCTTGAGGTACACTTTACCTCTATTGAAGATGACATCATATCCCTTGTCCTCAAGGGTTTCTGTTGAAACAAGGTTCTTCTTCAGTACTAGAACATAGAGAACATCTCTGAGATGGAGACAACTTCCAAACCTACTCTCAAATTTTATAGTACCAACCCCCTTAGTCACGTGATTTCCATTATATCCTAGTTCAATATGAACCTCCATGTCCTTCTCATCCAACTAGTTGAAATACTAGGTTTTAAAATCAATATACCACATGTTTCTCCCTACTGAGCTTACCATGAAAGCTATCAATGATAAATATTTCTCAAACTGAGAAGAAAACCCATCTACCTCAATCAATGCAGCCACATGATTCTTACTGGACCTCTGATTCTGATTAGGACACTTAGTAGCATAGTGCCCAAACTCATGGAAATGGAAGCACTTGATCTTACTTAAATCCTTCTACTTCTTATTGCCCTTCTAACTACTTGGCCTTCCCCTTTCCTTTCTTTCCCTTGGCCTTTCCGCAAGAGAAAAACTCTCCTCGTCCTTAGTCTTTGTTGATTTATCAGATCAGGTTCCTCTCCAGATCTCCTCCTGAACGAAGTTAGTCCATAACCTTTCCCAACTGGGAAAATTCTCTTTGCCACTAACAACACCCTGGAAACCATACCAAGACTTATGAAGTCCTAGTAAATCAAAACTCACAATTTCCTTCTTAGGTATACTTACACCCACACTACCTAGCTCACCTCGAACCTACGTGAACTTCATAAGATATGTGATGATGGGCTCTCCTTGTCTCATCTAGATACTCCTTAGCTTCTCCTTAAGAGCAAGCTTCCTAGCATCACTTGTACTCTGATATTGATCTAAAATAGTTTAGAACATCTCAAAAGTTGTCTTCTTCTCATGGATATGAGGAACTATATGATATTTGACCCCTTCTAGAATAATCCTCCTAGCCTTGATATATTTCTTATTATGTTGGGTCAATTTTTGAGGATATTGTGGTGGTAGTATAACATTCTTGACAAACTATCCCACCCCATTATCATCCAATACTATCATGATCCTCCCTTTCCAAGAGACGAAGTTAGAGGCTTCCTCTACACAGTGGTATGATCTCAATCCTTGGAACACCATATTTCCTATCTAGAGATCTCTCCTTCACAATCTAGCACTAGCCTTCTTGACTAATCTACGCTGGTCACAAACTGATCTTGGTTTTGGTATTTGTATTGATCTTTTCTTTGATACCATGTAGAAATTATTTGAAATCTTGCAACTTCTTGAATGAAAAATTTCGAAACTAATTTCGTTGCACCAAGACACAAGATTTCTCTACAATAGATAAGTAGTCGAATAGAAACACATATAAACAAACATAGTCACACACAATAACAATATATTTTTCTAGGGAACCCAACTTGGAAAACCCTCTACTTACTATAGATTTTATTAACATAAATTGAGCAAATAAAATTCTTTAAAAGGAAAACTATTTCAACAAAAAACAACTGCTAATATTTAGCTAATAACTGTTAATATTTAGCTCGAATCCTCCATGCAAGAACTCAGCCCAACCTCTATTTCCTTGCGTTGAAGTCTCCTATTTGGTAGTGCTAGATATGTCCCTATTATTTAGGAAATAACTCCTAAATCTTAGTGCACTTCTGTAAGGAAAATTATCTATGTGATCTGTGTATAGTCTCCTCCTTGATACATTATTCCTACAACAATATCTCACACAAACTCATGCTCACAATTATGATACAATGATGTGCCTTCGTCCTCCTTTTAAGGCTTTTGACTCATGCTATAACTGGAAAGTTAAGTCTTAAAACTTAGAACTGTGATTGATTTGTTAACTGAGTTGAACTAACTCTTCTAACTTGTCCTTGCCTCAATTGGACATTCAGACATTCATATTTTTAAAAATATAAACTCACATTTGGAGAACAACAAAACTGAGCCTCCAATTTCTTCGGATGAGTTAACTTCTCCATGAACTTGTCCTCAAACTTTTGCATGCTGAAGAAGGATTGTTCGAGGTATTTCTTGGCTAAGGCACAAGTCAAGAAGACCTTTCTCACTACTATTTTCAGTAAGGGGTTTAGGGGTTAGGGAGTTGAGGGCCAAAGAGTTGAGGTCTATGGGGTTTAGGGGTTAGATGTTAATGACTTAGTGGTTTTAGGGATTAAGGGTTAAGCACCAATAGCTTAGGGGTCACGAGATTAGGGGCTAAGTGCTTAAAAGGGTTATGGGATTTAGGTGTCAGCAGGTTAAGGGGTTAAGGGGTTAGGGGCTAAGGGTTAGGGTTTAAGAGGAGAAGGGGTTAGGGCTTAGGGGTTTCATGGATTCTAAGTTGGGCGTCAGGTATTAGTGGCTTAGGATTTAACAAATAAAGGGGTTAATGGGATATGATTTATGAGTGTAGGGATTAAGGGATTATGGTTTTGGGGTTAATGGGATAGGGAATTTAGTGGTTATGTGTTAAGGGCTTATGGGTTGTGATAATGGGGCCCCTAATCCCCTTATCACAACTATTGGGGGTTCCCCTTTCAATTTCTCTCGTTTCCTTCCCTCTAGGTCCCTTAGCCCCTATGACATGAGGTCCTAAGGCCCCTTTTCTTTCTCTAATGTTAGGATTATAGATCTTAGTAAACCATGATTGAACCTCTCACTTCTACCCATCCATGCTACCCTTATGTCCCCTTGCCCTGTTCAATACATCAAAAGGTCCCCGTCCCCCAAAATTCATGAGAATTGAACATTTGGAGGCAGACATTTAATAACCACCTTTAAAAGTTTAATCCTACTGACCCTTTTTTTTGGGCGGGGGGGGGGGGGGGGCGGGGGGTGGGGGGGGTGGTGGTGTTATCCAAAATTGCCTCCAAAAGTTATATTGTTATGAATTTTAAGGGTGGTTCAAGGATTTTAAGTTAGGGGTTAGGGATTAATGGGTTAGTGGCTTAGGGTTTAAGGATTCAAGGGGTTAATGTGTTGTGAGTTATGAGTGTAGGGGTTAAGGGATTATGGCTTGGGGGTTAAGGGGATAAGGAATTTAGTGGTTACGGGTTAAGGGATTAAGTGTTATGATAATGGAGCCCCTAATCCCCTTATTACAACTATTTGGGGTTCCCTTATCAATTTCTCTCATTTCCTTCCCCTTAGGCCCCCTAGCCCCTACGCCAGGAGGTCTTAGGGCCCCTTCTCATTCTTGAATGCTAGGACTATAGATCTTAATAAACCATGCTCAAACCTCTCACTTCTACCCATCCATGCAACCCTTATGTCCCCTTGCCCCATTTAATACAAAAACGTGTCCCCCTCCCTAAAAATTCATGGGAATTGAAAATTTTGAGGCATTCATTTAACAACCACCTCTAAAATTTTAATTCTAATGACTTTGGGGGCAAGGGTGGTTGTCAAAAACTGCCTCCAAAAGTTACATTGTCATGAATTTTAAGAAGGGTTCTCAAACAAACCCCTAAAAGTCATAATAATTGAAGTTTTGGAGGTGGTTTTTAGACACCCCATTCCCCATTCCCCCCCCCCCTTCCAAAAAAAAATAAATAAAAAAAAATCATGAAAATTTGAATTTTAGAGGCAGTGTTAAAATGACCGCCTTCCAAATGTTCAATTCTCATATTTTTTTTTTTTTTTTTTTTTTTTTGGGGTGTGGGGGGGTGTGGGGGGTAAGGGGGGTTCAAAAACCACTTCCAAATATTAAATTCTCATGATTTTTAAGGGAGTTGTCAAAAAGTCGCAATCAAAAATGTATTTTGGGGAAGTTAGTTAAAGACCCCGCCCCCACAAAATTCATGAGAAAACACTTTTAGAGGTGGTTGTTAGAAACCCCCACCACAAAAGAAAAGTTCATTTTTTGCCGACTTTTCAAGTTTTGGGGGGGAGGGGGGGGGGGGGCCGGTGTTAAAATCAACACACCTATAAAATATATATTTAAGGGTAGTAATTTAACTCCACACCCTCGAGTAGTTTAAGTGCCGTCCCCCCTAACCCCCTGGCCACCCCTTAAAAGTTCAATTTTCATGACTTTTTGGTGGGGTTTTCAAAAAAATGTCATGAAAAATATATTTAGGGTAATAATTAAAAAACCCCCTCCAAGAGTCATGAAAAAACACTTTTAGAGGTAGTTTTGGCAAGATAGTTGTAAGCCAAACCACCCCTAAAGGCATTTTTTGTAGTAGTGTAGGTGCCAATACATGCCAAGTGCCAAGTGTTATTGCATTATAAGTACAAATTCTTCCTTTGTTACTTCTCTCCCAATTTCCAATAATTGATCTTAAATAACTTTAATCTTAAACCATGCCAAAACATGCTAGCACTTGTCAAACCATACCAAGGCATCTCAATTCATGCTAAGACTTTCCAAGTGCCAACCTGTGTTAAGTGCCAATGTGCGTTAGGGAGTGTTCTGCATGCTATGGAGTGGCAGGGCATGTCAAAGAGTGCTAAGGTGTGCTATGAGTGCCAATACATACCAAGGATTGTTAGGGAGTACTAGGGAAACACAAGGGAGAACTAAGTAAAAATGCATGGAAATGAATGAATATGAGGGTGTGTCAGCGAGTGTCAATGAGTGTTAGGCATGCCAAGGAGGGAGTGACAAGGCATGCTAGGTAGTGGTAAGGCATTCTAGGGAATACCAGGGCATGTCAAGAAGTGCTAGGAGTTCCAGGGTGTGTCCTAACATGTGCCAAATAGTCCCAAGGCATGCCAAGACATGTTAGGTGCTAAGGCATGCTAGGATGTGTACGATGTCGAGGTATGCAAACATGTGTCAAGAAGTGTCGAGGCAACGAAAGGGATAACTAAGATAAAATGTAAGGAAATGAAAAAATAAGAGGGTTAATAAGTCAAGACTTTACCTTTTTCAAAAGGGGCATGCTAGGCACTCTAACAATAGGTTTCAATACATGCTAGGTGCCAATGTGTGCCACGTGCTAATGCATGTCAATGCATGCCAACGTGTTCCAGGGAATGCCAACACATGCTAGGGGAGTGCTATGTTGTGTTAGGGCATGCCAAGATGTGCTTAGGCATCATAGTCATGGAAATATGTTCTAGGTACAAAGATGTTCCAAGACATGTGAGGTGCCAAAGAATGTAAGTGTATGCTAAAGCATGTCAAGGTGTGTCAGGAGTTTTGAAGAGTGCTAGGTCTCTCTCATTAATAAAATTGATCGAGCTTGATTATGTATTAAATAATATGGTTCCTACACATACTATTGGAACTTCATTTAAAGAGAATTTGCTAGATAATAAACCTAACAAAGATTAATCATGTGTTGACTCATAGGAAAACTATATTCTCATTACTTGAGGGAAATGATGTACAATAATTACTGCTTAACAAATTGATTCAATCTAACCATTATGACCTTGGAAACATAATGAAAAAGACTCCATAACAATGGTATTAAATTATTATGCCATGATAAAAAAATATAATAACAATTACATAGAGTCATCAAAGACTCATTGGAATGATCAATGATGACGAACATTTTTTGACCGTAACCAAAAGTAACGAAAAAGAGCATTGGTGAGGGCCAATAAAACATCGTCACTAGAAGCATCACCAAAGAGAGAATTAGTGATGGGCCTTTAACAACCTTCACCAAAAGTGTAATTAAAAATGGCTTTGGTGACAAACCTTAAAGGACCGTCACTATATGCACTTACAACAACACTTTTTTGAGGACCGCCACCATATGCAATATTGGTGATGAACCTTAAAGGTCCGTCATAGGCATGACCCTCACCAATGGCCTTTTTTCTTGTAGTTACATGATGAAGAGGAGATACATGAGGCATCTTCATGAGAGACATGGTTCACATGCACATTGTCGACAAGGGGAGATACATGACTAGTAGATGTGATATCTACCGATGTTGAGACTGAAGTTTTCATTGAAGAAGGTTCAAAAAATTACAATAGGAAACTCCAAGAGAGTCCCAATACATCCATCCCATGGATGATGATAGGTAGAGAATATGGGAAGAACTATTTATTATCTCGATATCAGGAGGAGGGATCACAATGGGTAGTTGAGAGACCTCTTGTTCTAGTACAATAGTGGGACTATAACTTGCAAGTAGAGGGGAGGTGGACTCACTACGAGCAACATCTAAATCATGAAGGACTTGAAGTGTATCACGAAAGTATTCGAGATGGGGGAAATAATGAGAATAATGGTCATTGTTATCACACAAAGCACAAGGGTGATTCGTGCGTAAGGATCTATTCTTCTTAGCTGATTAGGGTAAGGTGACATGGACCTCAAGAATGTTAGCATCAAGAAAGGTATCAGGGAAAACATTCTTGATATGAGGGAGCTTAGGAAAATTATTGGCGGTGTGTCCAACAACATAAAGAAAATCACATGGAGGAGTAGGCTTTGGAGGCTTAGGATGAGCTGAAGTTGGTTGGGGTGCCTTGTCTTTGGTTCCCTTTTTCTGGGTTTTCCCCCTCTCACCAGATGTTTTCACAATAGGATTGGATTCCTGTTGAGGTGTTTGTGGAGTTGCAACAAAGTAAGGGGAATGAAAAATAGGTTGAACCGGGGTCAAAGCTGTATAAGGTTTGAGTTGATCAGGAGGAGTGTTTGCATGACGATCAATGTACCAGACTAGGATACCTAAGGTGATGTTAGGTAAAATCAACATAGCCATGACAAGTGTAGAAAATATTCTTGGGGGAACTACTCTTGGATGGTTAAGGCCTGGGGGAATGGTTTGGGATGGAAAGGACTAGGAGAGGCACCAGCATAAGGAAATGGACCTTGAGGAATAATAACTGAAGGCTGGGTTGAGTTGGGAGCAGGAGGTTACGAAGGTGCTAGCTATTGGAAAGGCATACCAGACTGCTTGTGGGCATCTTATGACGCTTGAAGCATGCAAACATTGGAAGATCTATGCTCTGAGGGGGTAGGTGGTGGACCATAATAAGCACCAAGCAACGTGGAATCTTTGTAGGCTCTAGGTGAAACATTGGTGAGGGACGAGATAGTCTTATTGCTAGTAATCGACGAGATAATGGAATGAGGGTAAGTCTAAGACTTAGGATCATAGTAAGTCAACTAATCGATAATGGATATGTTTCCATTATGAGGAAATCAAATCTTGCAAAAGAATACAAATGCGACAACAAACATGGCATAAGTGTAACTACGAACCAAGAAGATGTTATAATCTAATGGGGCATCAGTGACCTTGATGTCAATTGAGACTATCTTGCTAGAAATAGTAATTGGGAAGTTGAGATATAAGCCGAGGGGCTACGACAGATGACCGTCCCATGCATTAAGAGTGATGGTGGATGGGTACAGGTTAGGTGAACCAAGTTTCTTCCAAACACTAGCAGCCATAACATAGGCGGAGGCACCTTTTTCTACGATACATCACTGAATAGTGGTGTTTCTTATTGAGACTGGTATTTGAAAGGAAACAGATAAAGAAAGGGGGGGTTGTTCCACTTTGTGAATGTCAAAGACAAACATACGATCATCAAAAGGATCCACAACATCCTAAGTAGATAGTAGATCTTTTCATTGGGATGGGCACATCTGGAGTACTCCCATCGTTAACATGGAAACAAGAGACTGCACCAAGTCATCTACTATGCTATAGGTATGGGCGACTTTAGAAGAAGGATCCATTTCGATGTAATGGACCTTTGTGGATCTTAGGGACAACCTCTACCTTAGGTGGAGGGATCTGCAAGGCACCATTTGATGACGAAAAAGGCTCGGTTGAAACTTGAGGTTGGGAATGGGTTGTTGAAGTTTCAAGAGTCTTGTCATATTGGCGTGACTGAGTCTGAATGTTGACTTGTTTGGTATTGAATTTTGTCATAATTCATCATAAGGATTTGGTAATAATTGTGACCACATTGTGAAGGTTGGGGAGATGCATAACCTTGTGTAGGTTAAGCAACGATATATCCTTGATGAGGAAAAGGATTGGTAAGAAAATACAGTTAAGATGAAGCAGGAGGAGGAGGAGGTGGAGAAATGCACTGAGGTCCTCTGGAAGCAGCGGATTGAGCTTCCCATACTTCGTGCATATGAGGTAAAAGGGAACGCTCATGAGTATAATGGCCAAATACTCTACAACAGGCAAAAGGTTTATTCATACGAAGAGCCTCGTTTTTCTTAGGTTGTCTTCCCTGTTGTTGGGTTGTGGGATTAGGATGGTTTCCCTGACAGGAATTAGGTGGTGGACCCTGGTTACCCTGATTACCTTGAGATGCCTGGTTCTAGTTACCTTTCCCCTTGTTCTTTCTCTTGGGTTTGGGTGGATTGGTTGCACTCCGTTTAGCATACACTTGACCTTGAGGAGGTGGTTTCTCTTGTGGTGGAGGTGGAGGAGGCATGGGAGGTTGGGTGTTAGTGCCAGAGGGGCTGGAGAACTAGGCGGTGCATAAGGATAGAAAGGATTGGCGATAAAATTGTGATAATAAGTGGCCCTGGAATCAAATTATATAGATGGGAATATGCGTATGACATGCTTGAACCTTGGTAAGGGTTTCCATGGGAAGAAGCAGGAGGTGATAGGCTTAAGTGGAATTGGTCCCCCCTGGGGTTGGCCATAACTCATGGGAGGTTGAGGATATGGTGGAGGTGGAGGTTGTGAGAGAGATCCAATGATACCATCAACGACATGAGATGCCCCTGACGCATTAACAACACCAGGCTGAGGTAGATCAAGAATGACAATATAAACATATCCTGATTGTGCATAGATCACGTCATATTTCAAAGCTACTTGGAGCACATATTCCTCATACTCGGGGAAGTGAGAGGCAACATATTTACCAATGGGGGCCAAAGCGATTTAAGGAACCAATCCATGTAGATATGGTCTTCAAATTCAAGAGCTTTACATATTCTCCTCCTTCTACGCTTTTCTTAGACATGGTCAGATAGGCAAGTGGTAGAAGTTTGATGGAAAGAGGTTAAGAGTTTGGTACCAGTGTCATATTAGAGGGGTAACTCGAAGTATGAAAAAAAATATTTGGATAAATTCACAAAGGTGGAATGGGAGGCATGCGCTTGGTCCACATACCACTTAACAACAGCTCCAGTAAGGGTGCGTTGGAACAAACGAAGACAAATGGAGTCTTCAGTGATGGAATTTGATGAACACCACATATGAAATGAGTGAACATTATTTTTGGGATCTTCTCTAGGATTACCTTCAAACTTGAGCATATTAGAAGGAAGCTTGGTAGGAATAGCAGGCCAACTGGGGACATTAAGAAGAGGGTCATTGATAATATGGCTAAAGTTAGGGGGGATCAAAACAACCATAAAAGGAAGCAATGGAGTAGGAGTGACCATATCTATAGAGCATCTGGTTGTGGGTTTACCGTGGTTACCACCTTGGTTTCCACCTGGGTTTCCGCACCCACGTTGGTTCCTGACCTGGTGGAAATACGGGGTTGGGAAGATGTAGAATCAAAGGAAGAACTAGAAGAATTAGTGGATTGAGAGTCAAAATGAGGACTCAATGGAGGATTAGGAGGATGAACTCTAACTGGACGGGAGGAGTAAGATGTCCTAAAGGAAACTCAGGGTGAAGGCCATGAAGTCTCCACAAAAAATGCCTAGGTGGCACAATGATGTCAAGAAAAAGATGAATCAATAGACTAAAAGGGGACGATAGGAGAAAAATATCAACAAACAACAAGAAAACACCTAGTGCAGTGGTTCCAAGTGTAAACTAACTATATTAAGATGCTACTCTAATTGAAGAAAGCACATCTTATCAAAGAAAAATGACCTCTAGCCTATAGGTGATTTAAATCCTCAAATAAGTCCTAAATCTACTGTTTCATATGGCCTTCCAAAAGAATTCTTACTTGAAAGAATTTAATCCTTGCAAGCAAATATGTCTAGAGAAAGGTGGGGTAGAGTACCTACTACTGCCCATAACCAGTCCTATAGGGTGTTTTCCTAAGATTGGTCACTACGATTACCTCTGTCCCACAGGGGTGGTCGAGTCTTGAGCTTCTTGGTGGGCAACCACCACATGAGATTCCTTGCCATGGGTTGGGTAGCCTTGAGGAGAATCGCTCACACAATGACCTAGCCTAACCCCATTTGAATTAGGTTTTTGATGCACTCTGACTTTGGACCGTGGGATGGTGAAGGATTTTAAGCTCCATAATATGTCAACTTATATGTCTCAATGTAAGTGATCGATGGATGTTATTGGAAGCCTATCCCACCTATCCTACACCTAACTACACATATTATTTTTTGGCCCTGGTGCCCAAGTGGGCTTAATCTATGTATGTTGAATTATTAAGGTGTAGTGTTTCAAGTCTTAGTTTAGTAGTGTTAACCAAGATCACATTCGCTTAGGGTGTGAGTGTATGAAAATAATGTTTCAAGTGGATGAGTTAATTGAGCATGTTTTATGATGCCATGTGCTGCTAAAAATAAAGTGTTGAAAACCTGTAAATAATGTTGAAAATGTGTAGAAAAATAAACAACAAATCAAGCACACAAAACCCCAACCAATAAGGCTAACAAGAAGCTAAGCAAGAGAAGGAAAACAAGCTACTCAAAGACACATAAATGGCCAAAGGATCTAATGTCTAAGGGACTATGATCTAAAGGCACAAATATGCTATACATGATGTAGACAAACAACAAAAATCAAAGGTGAAAATTGATGCAAAGGATAGGAAAGAAGCTCTAAACCCTAGGACATACAAAGGGATCCTAAGGGGGAAGGAAACACTAAAATATAAAAGGGTGTAAAACAATGAAGAAACCTATCCTAGAGGAATATAAAATAATGAATCAGATCCTCAAAATCAATGGCTGAAAAATGTTGAACCCTAAACTCCTCAACTCAAAAAATCTCTTCCTAAAAAGGTGGAGGTGTACTCTAAACCGTAGGGGGATTTTTCCTTCCTTAAAGAGAAAAAATTAAGAGAATCTAGGCCTAGGCAAGACTCAAAAGAGAAAAGAAACCCTTCCTAGTCCACACATAACACAATTGGCAATTCTGAAAATTTTTTGAAAAAATTTATTAAAAAGTGCAAAATGCAAGTTATGACCTGGAAAGAGTGCAAAATGCCATAAACCAAGCCAAAAGTATGTTCTAGAATGCAAAAAAGGGGCTGAAAAAGTACATTTTTCTCCCGGGACACTTGGTTGGCTAATCTCACCTAGATTGTGTTGTCTCCTGCTCAGTTGGTACCTGTGACCTGTAGAAAGAATAAAAAAGCCAACATAGTCCAAAAATTTGACAAAAAAAGAAAGGGGAGTTAAAAATAGAAATTAAGAGTCTAAAAAGACCTGAAAAAGATACTGAAAACCATTGCAATGACGGTCATGAACGATTTGAATTACTACACTATTGGAGTGGCCATTTGTTAGTGTAAATATTTCAGGAAGATGTACCAAAAACGCTTCACTTTAGTCACTGGTGACAAGTGACCGTAACAACAAGATATGGTTGTTTATGTAGGTTTTAACCTCGTACAGAAATTACCTGCACACGAATTCTAAAACACAGAAAATAAAAAATGCAAGAGCATAACACATAAAACACATATACATAGATATTTTCCTCTGGATCCCAAAACTAGGACTACCAACTTGATTTTTCATTATGTTCCTTTCAATGTTGTAATACATATTTATACATGCCAAAGCATCCAATACCAAGGACCGAAAACCATCGCCTCCAATACCATAGACCAAAAACCATCACGTTCAAAAACATGTGCGAAAATCATGCACAAAACCATAGGTGGGTCTGCCCATCCTAACATAGGGTCCAAAACCAAAATTTTCCAGGGCAACCCCATAAAGTGGGGTTACGGGTATGCCTCAAACCCCCTGTAACCCCCC
>APFE030276297.1:694-12306 GCA_000404065.3 Pinus taeda | reverse complement strand
TACAGGAAATCAGAGCACAATCAGTGAGTTCTGAGTGATTACACATCTATGCAACTGTAAAAGACATTAAGGAAAGAATAAAATCACACATTCTGAACATGGAAATCCTTCATGAATCCTGAGAAGAAAAGTAGCCAACTTATATTACTGAACTCTATCTTTACATAAGCCAAAACAGTACTCTGTTATAAAATTTCCAACCCTCATTACATTGTTGTTTCAGCTATATATAGAATCCTTATTCTAACTAATTCGAGCTTCCTCCTCCAGCATGAGGGGAATTTAATAACTCGATAACTATCTCTAATGACACCTATCAGCTATTTAACGAACTATTAAATACAATAAAGTGCTGACTGGAATTTTAAAGAGTTCTAAATTAACTATGACTCTAACTCCATTTTCCATGCAATAGTGGCTTCTCCCTGTTCTTTGACACCTGGTCCTCTTTTGATTTAGATGAGCTGGATGTTTAATACTCCATATTGACCTTGAACGCTGAATCTTTAACTGCCCAATAGTATTAGGAGATGTCCCTTGCTTCTCGGCTCCTGTTTTCCTTAAATTGCTCGAATGTATAACAACATGTCTTCTAGCCTTTAATAACCCAAGATATGGAACACTGCCACGTTTTTGATGTGTTGTAGGTTGCATTGATGGACATGTGTGCAGGCAAAAGTTCCTTGTATGCAAATCATTTAATACCTTTTGAACGGTGATAAAGAGGCTTTACAACAGAAATTTAAATTTGGGTTAAAATATTCCACCTTTTTAAATGTACACCTGTCTTGATCTGAATGGCTATTGTAGCTCCATCTGATGTCTTGCATACCCTTCAGGTGTATCTCTTTCAAAATTCCCGTTCATAAAACAAAACTGCCTGTCTGCGTTAAAATCATCACCTACAGCAGTTTCGTAGCGCGCTACGAAACTGCTGAATTATTTGAAACAACTTGCTTTTGACCCGAAATTTTTATCACCCAAACATTTTATTGCCAAAAACTCCCTTTGATTTTTCATATGTATAGCAGGGATTTACATGTCTTCAAAACAATAAGACTAAGCAGATTTGACAAAAATTTGGAACAAAACCTTTCCTGAAAAGAAAATTCATCTAGCAGTTAACTGGCCTAGCTGTGCCTTCAAGTCTTCAATTTTCTTCTTCATAGCTCTATTCCCAGCTCTTAGTTTCATATTTATCCTTCTAATGTATTTGGCCTCTTTGATTGCTGGTACTGTCCATGTGTGAAATTGTGCATGGCCATCCACTACTGAATTTAACTGGTTTTCTAGGGTTTCACTTCCTTTCCACACAACTTTACGATAATTTGCATGCACGATTGTATACTCTCTAACAGCTCTCTTCAGTTTGGCAATCTCATATTTAGCAGAATCCAATTGGCTCTTCAGGTCTATTATATTGTCTTCTTTAGATGTAAGGACTGTTTTTCTTGTGCTGCTCTTTTGCCAATGTTGTGTCCCTTCCCCTGTTTCCTTTGTTCTGGGCAGTGCTTCCTGTGCTTGCTGGAATCTTCTTGTCATAGGTCTTCTAGGTTTAAAAACAAACTCCTGAGCTGGCTCATCAAATTTAAGCCTTTTTGAGGCCTTGGTTTTCTTAATACTTTCTTGCGGTGACTGTGACAAATCAATATGAACTGGTTCAGACTGCTCGAATTCAATGGCCTGTAACAAATCATTCAAGCTTGCCTTAGACACTGGGCTCTCTTCAACAGCTATAGCTTTACCTTTTTCCTTATTTATTGGGCTTCTTGTCCTTACCCTTGAGACTGCTTTAGATCTGCTTGTTTCGGGTACAGTTTTCTTACTCTGAGTTTTTTCCTTTGATGATTTCTGAGGTTGTTCTTGACTGATTAGTGGCTTCACTGGTTTTTGTAGCTGTGGCTTGGTTTGCTTTTTAGCTCTTACTTCCTTTTGAAGCTCAGCTATGGTGAATTCTCTGGCTGGTTGTGGAGTAAGGCTAGTCTTGCTTTGGAATCCAGCCATGAAAATAAACGAGTTCCAGTCTCTGCCTATCTTTTGGAGGCCATCTAAAACTAGCAACTTAATCAAACCATGATGAAACAAAGAGGTTTCACAGTCCTCTTTCCTCAGCTGCACCTTATCACACATCTTACTCAAACTACGAAACAAATAAAAGGGAATGTCTATGGAGACTTTCCCAGTGAAATGCAAAAGCAGTTTAAAATGGTAAGAATAGACCTTATTGTACCTTCCTTCACAGGTCAAGTATTTCTGTATGCAAGTGAGAAGAAGAGCATAATGTTCCTTGACATAATTTTTGGGCACTGCTTTTGTTAAGTCTTCATTTACATATGCCTCCTTTAAAAACTCCTTACAAGGATTCATATCAAACTTAAAATTTTTAAACCATTCTTCCCGTCCTCTTGGGATCTCTGTCACAGCAGATATTACTTCTGGAGAAACCTGTACTTCTAGCATAGCTATCTTTGAATTTAAACCAGTGAAGTTTAGTGCAAATTCTTTAGTTACCTGCGCATGTCCTCCTTGTAGCTTTTTGCAAAAGTTTCAGCACCCGGCATCTTTGAACGTTTTCTTCACGCCTTCATCCCTCAACGCTATGTCCAGGCCTTCAGGTTCAGTCCTCTGACATTTACCGGATCTGTGCTCTTTTCTCTCCATTTTTCCCTTCGACATCTTCACAAACAAAGTCTAACAGCTCCGGTCGAAATGGTGATTCAGCTTTTTTTTTTAAATTCAGCCTCGCTTGTAATCAGGCTCGCTTGAAATCAGCCTCGCTTGAAATTTGAATTCTTTCATTGAAACACTTCAATACATAATCAGGCAGACTTGTCACTCATGCAGCACTTACGACCATCATTAAGGTCTATGCACGGTGAAATCTCTTGGGAATGATATTTCTGTGCATATCAACAGTCTATTGGTGGAGTAGTGGCAAATGAGCGTTCAAACGTGATACAAGAGGTACACAAACTGACATGAGTGGACACAATTTATGACTCACCTACGGACTTGACATTTCGGGAAAGATTCGCTGTGAAATGCACGAATCCATGATTTCGCAGCGCTGTTAGTTATAAATTCTAATGATGCGCTGCGAAACTGCCTAATCATGACGCGCTGCGAAACTGCTAAACCATGATTGCGCTGCGAAACTGGAAAATGAAATTATGCTGCGAAATCACTAAAAGACACGGTGCCTCGGATAAGACAAGACATGACTATGGAACAATGATGGGTGGAGGAGAACCAATAGGAGTCGAGTATGGTTTGAGTTAAAAACTTTTAAAACTCCAGATCCTAAGTGAGAAAAATAAAATAAAATCAACTTTAACACAGACCTTTGTCATCAGACTAGGACAGACAATTATATGCATCAAATTTTTAGTTCTAAGTGATAACACAATCAATGATGGTTGATGGGGCACCATAGGAAGATTACCACCATCGTTCCCATCTTCTGAACCGGAAAGAAGATAATTCCGGTGACCTACACCATCCTTCAGTATTTGACTTTCTGACGAATACTGTAAACACGGTGGATTCCGAGAGAAACCTATCCAATATTGAAGAGAGCACTGCCATAAATATCTCAACCAAAATAGATGTCATAGAGAATATTCATGTTGGCAAATCTTGTTCTTCTTCAGAACTGGAAATATATAGCACTCTCTTTCGCGAGTTTAGAGATGTATTTGCTTGGTCATATATGAAATGCCAGGTACCGACTCGAGCATAGTTGAACACGAAATTAAGATGTATCTAGATGTCAAACCAGTACGACATCGACTAAGGCAGGTGCACCCCAAGAAAATCGTTGCCATCAAGGTGGAAGTTGAAAAACTCCTCCATGCTGGTTTCATTTACCCCGTTCCTCTAACAGATTGGGTATCGAACATTATTCCTGTGATGAAAAAACAAGGAACGATTAGAGTGTGTGTCGATTACAGGGATGTAAATCAAGCTTGTCCAAAAGAAAACTACCCTACACCCTTTATCGACCAGATAATTGATGAATGCGCCGGATGCGAAATATTTTCATTTATGGATGGATTTTCCGAGTATAACCAAATAAATATCCACCCACAGGACCAGTCAAAGACTGCCTTCATTTGTCCATGGGGCACATTCGCATATCGCAAACTACCCTTTGGTTTGAAGAACGCAGGGGCAACTTTTCAGAGAGCAATGAATTATGCTTTCCATGACATCAAAAACATCGTTCAACCTTATCTTGATGATCTCCCAGCTCATTCGCGAAAGCGGACTGATCATCCGCGCCATTTGAAAGCGATATTTCTACGTTGTTGACACTACAAAATACGACTCAATCCACACAAATGTGTGTTTTGTGTCAGTTCTGGTCGTTTACTTGGCTTCGTAGTCTCAAAGGATGGGATTCGTCTCAACCCTTGCAAGGTTTAGGCAATCATCGATTTTCCTCCACCTTCAAACTTGCTTCATATTCAGAAACTCCAAGGGAAAGAAAATTTCCTTAGGAGGTTCATTCCAAATTACGTCAAACTAGCTAAAGGTTATACTCATCTATTGAAAAAGGAAGTACCCTTCGTTTGGGACCAAGTCGCACAAGCCTCCTTTGATGCTTTAAATAAATCTCTAATACAAGCATCATTAATGTATGCTCGTGATTATCAAAAGGACTTTAACCTGTATCTGGTTGCAGCAGATACGACCATAGCAATGGTTTTAGTTCAAGAAGACAATGGAATTGAACATCCTATATATTATTTAAGCCGAAACTTAAATGATACGGAAATGAAATACTCCTACGTTGAAAATCTCGCCCTCGCGGCTGTTCAAGCAATGCAAATATTTCGACACTACGTCCTCTTCAGGAAAACTACCATTTTATCAGATTGCAACCCCATGACTTATATATTGTTGCGACAGTTGCTGGGGGGGAAATATTCAAAATGGATAGCAATTCTACAAGAGTTTGATTTGGAATTCAAAAAATCCAAGTCAACGAAACCCCTGGTATTCACGGATTCACTATGCGACCTCCCATCATCGTCCAATGATGCAACATCCGAAGAAGCAATCGTGGATGAAAATTTGTTTCTGATATCTTCAAGCGATTTGTGGTACGGAGATATAATCATTTATCTTTAGACACAAACATATAGGTATAATACCTCACGCTCCGAACAACGACGTATTCGATACCAAGCAAAAGACTACGTGATCGTCAGTGATACTCTTTACCGTCGTGGTATCGATATAGTTATGCAGAGGTGCCACACCCTTGAGGAGGCCGAAAAAGTCCTGAATGACTACCATTCAGGCGCATGTGGGGGGCATCAATCTGTTATGCTATGACGCAAAAAATTTTACGAGCTGGATACTTCTGGCCAACAATATTCAAATATTGCATAACTGTAGTTAGAAGTTGTCATGCTTGCCAAATTTTCGATAGCAAAACCAGAAGACCACCCACACTGTTGCAACCAGTAGTAGTTGTTAGGCCATTCGCCAAATGGGGCATGGATTTCATGACATGTAACCCCACCTCGGTCAGGGGGCATTGGTACATAATAGTCGCGGTAGACTATTTTACCAAATGGGCCGAGGTGATGCCTACATTAAACAACAGCGGCAAAACGGCTGCCCTTTTCTTTTTCAATCACGTAGTCTCTAGATTCGACGTGCCATAGGCCATAGTCACAGATCATAGATCGCATTTTCGCAAACACATGATGGTTGAGTTGGCTGCCAAATTAGGACTGTCCCACAATAGCTCTACTCCATACTATCCGCAAGCTAACGGACAGGTTGAAGCAATCAACAAAGTCCTAAAGCGCATGATGCAAAGGATGATTGGAGTCCACAAGCGGGATTGGCACCTAATCCTGTACTTGGCCTTGTGGGCATACCGGACATCGGTAAGAAATGCAACCGGATTCACACCTTTTCAATTGGTATACGGTCTGGAAGCAATCTTACTGGTTCAATGTGAAATCTCGTCCCTCAAACTCGCAGTCAACCTTCTCCCTGAAACCTCAGAAGAAGAGGCTCGTTTCTTGGAACTAATCGATTTGGATGAAACCCGTCATGATGCAGCTTCGGCTAATGAAGCTCATAAGAAGCGAGTCAAAGCACAGTTCGACAAGAATGTCAAACCTCGTGTCTTCTCAGAAGGTGACCTGGTCTTACTTTATGACCAGGAATCCGATAAGTTGGGAGCAGGGAAATTCAAATCATTATGGATGGGTCCCTATATTTTTAAATGAGTATTAGCAAATGGAGCCTACGAGTTGATGGACTATGATGGGATTCCACTGGCGCAACCTCGCAACGGGTTGTACATCAGGCGTTACTATGCTTGATTTCGCATAGTAATCCTCATGCTTTTGTTACATTTTTGTTTTCGCCAAGAGCATTTAGTTTGGTTAAGTAATCCACTTTTTGCATTCCTTGTAGATGTCGAACCTACTGGAATCATTCGTTGGATATGCCGACGAAGCAAGTCGTAGTTCGCGGAACCTGTCTTCTGCGGCATGGGCCATTTTCAATCCCAACGGCGAGTTAGTAAGTTTCAGAGGAGTGTGTATTGGTCGGTCTACGAACAATATCACTGAATACAGTGCATTGATAGAACTCCTTTCCAATGCCATCACACACGGCATATGCCGACTTGTCGTCAAGCTAGACTCACAGCTCGTCATTCTACAACTCATCGGCATCTATTCTGTACGAAATCCAACTATCTATCGCATGTTCCTAAGCGTCAAAATTTTGGAAGACAGTTCGATTTCATCCAATATCAACATATTTCTAGAAGTTTAAACACATTAAAAGACTCAATGGCAAATTATGTGTTAGATAGACATTTGCGACATTTATAAAAAGAAGCATCACATCAATATATGCAGTAGGATTATGTAACTTAACCAAAATAAAGCTTCGAAAATCAAAAATATATTTCATAACTAATTATGGTCTGTACATAATGTTCTGTAACCAAGAAAAATTGGTCAAATGACCCAAAACTCAAAATTCTAGGGGGCACCCTAGTCTAATGATGTTGGTGATAACAAGTCACCGCCTGTGCAATCATGCGTAAGAGCCTAGTCCATCAACTTGGCACTCCAGTAGTATGTCGCTACAACCGCAAAGGCAACTCGTCAATCCTCACATCTGGGATACCAAGGGTAAGGCCCTCGATCTGGTCCTGTAGTGTTGAAAGAGTCTCGACCACATCAAGGTCACGAAGGATGGCCCTCCCAACAGCCTCTCCAGCTGGAGCGGCTGCTGGGTCTCTGCGGCGTACTGCCGGTTGAACTAGTCCAACATGTGCATGAGCACATGAGTTTTGATTAGTCTTGATCATAAGAATATAAGAACATTATAAAGAACAATGAACAGGGATACGTTCAGAAGAATTACCCATGGCACCCCACTGCTTGCCAACCGGTAGCACCAAGTCCGGATCACCTCGGAAATCCATACCACCATATGGGAACCTGGCATAAACCATCTCCTGACAATCGAACTACTCGAAAAAGGTCTCAAAAAAGGAATCTGGGGCTGGCCAGCGTGCCGAGACATGAGATCCACCCATATCTGCATCTGTGGTTTCATCGGTGGAGGTAGGCCAAGTGAAATGTACTGCGGCTGCACCAATGGGATTCTCTCCAAGGCGAAAGCGGTCAAAATAGAACCATAATCAAAGTTCTTGGATCTTCCCCTTTTCACCTTGGTCAATTGTTCTTTCATCACAGAGAGTACTGCATCACACCAATTGAACACCTTCGGTTCAAGGCATTCCAAAGCATACTGCATGTAAGATCTGTTGGTTATGTGAAGAGCAGAACTACCATCCAGTCTATCAAAAGTGAACAGAATGGTCCGCAAGGGCTAGCCAGTGACATCTCGGATATTGATCTTGCCGTCCGTACTCGGCTGAGATCCCTCTCTTCAATGCCGGCGAATGTACTCCTCACGGACTCACCCCCACGGGCGGAGCCTGATAATGAGAGAGGGGCACCATGCCTCGATAAACCGATTAGAAAATAGATGTCCACCACTATCAAGGGGATTGATTTGCCCCTAATCTGGAATACCTGGTTGATAGGATCCCAGGCATTGAGGAAATATCGCAACAAACTGATTTGTTGCCTCATGCTAGAGATATGGAAAAACTTCAATAGGCCACAGTTCCGCAATGCAGCTACTGTGCCCGGATCATGTAAAGCAACAGTGTCCTCTTCTTCATGCTCGCGTTCTCGACATGTAACGACCATTTTGCTTCGATAAATCTCTGAAAAACAAAAAAGGGAAGAGTCAGGATCTTCATTTGGTAAAAAACAGGCAAAAATTCATGAGGAAACTGTTCAAAAACTTTCCTCCCTGCGTCCATCGCACCCCAGCAAGTGTGCTGGGAGTGATGCATACTCACTAGTTAGTGGGAAGATCAGTATGCATCGCACCTTTCGACTAAGGAAGGGTGCGATGGTCCCAGGGCGAGTTCTTCAAACCCCAGAGGCTCAGTAGGACAAGGAAACAAGCTTAGAATCCAAAATGAAAGGCATGCAATTGAAGAGCACAAGTTTAGCTCCTACCTGGTCTGAACGGTGTCGAGAATCGTCCACAGAATCTCCTGGAATCCACTGGTGAAAATCAAGGGGGAAAAGCACCTCCAAAGCTCCAACAAACCAAATTCAAATGAAATGGTAAAATGAGAGGTAAAAGTCACTTTTAATTTACCTCGCACGTAATTCAAGTAAAATAATAGTGTTTATAACTCGTTTATCAAGCATATGTTTTCATTTCTAATCGGTTTGATGAAGCAAATGAACAAGTAGTACAATCTTTGAAAGAACGAAATGCTAAGGGTGAATCAAAAACTCAATGACCATCATCACAAGCAATGTTACTGCAGGGTTCAAGCTCGTTAAAAAATAAACCCTCCATGAGCAGTTTTAGCGCATAGTTCAAGCTTGTTAAAAAATAAACATAAGTCATGAGCAAATGTTTCCCCTAGCATTTAAGCTCGTTAAAAAATGAACCAGTAAATAACCATTCCGAATGCCTTATCGCTGGCTTTTGAGCCTTGGTCGTGTTCTCGCCATCACCTCCACTCTGTTTTTAGCTGATCATTCACCCCATATGATTGTTTACCCCTTCGAGGAACATCTTCGAAGAGTGATTCTGTTAGCCATCCTTGTAACACTGCCGTGATTGGAAAATTCCAAATCTTACCTGGAATCAGCTGCTACCCGAAACCATCACTCGTTTGTCGAAAATGAGTCTTCTTTAAGCTCTTTTCACCTGACTCGTAAACTATGAAAATATTTTCGAGCGATTGGCCTCTTTGGCTCATTAGAGGCATCAGAAGTGCTATCCCTCCTCTAGATTTTAATCTTTTTGGACTTGAGGGATTATTACACAAAAAGATCGAGCGCTTGTCTTGTTCGGCTCGTTAAAACTATCAAAAATTCATCCCTTTTGTATTATTTTACGCTTTTTCAGAATTAAGGGATTATACAACAAAAAAGAATCGTTGGAGTCACCTTTTCATTTCTTTCAAACTCTCTAAAATTGAAAGAGACCGAGTTATCTTTGTTGTTAAACTCGTTAAAACCGAATAGCGACAAACTCATTCAAATGGATGAGAAAGAGTTTCACTGTCGCTAGACTCGCTAAATTATAGCGACAAGTTTGCCCAAAGGGCGGATTATGGAACAAGCATATGTTATCCTCCTCAAGCTTGAAAAAAATAAAGAGGTACTGGTCGGCAATGAATAGGGAAAATTGGGAAGAAAACTTGAAGAAAATTTATTGGTAGCAAGTCGCTCTTGAAGATGACACTTTCCTTCCGCATCCATGTCGGGTTGGGTTGTTCCGTTCACTGGTCATCACCATTGGTCCGTCACACCATCCATCTTTGGGGTTAACGCTACCAATCCATCATCAGTGTTGCCAATATGTTCAAGAGAAGTCATTCAGACAATTCACCTGTGTCTCACCCACTGCAATACATTCATGCTTCATTCGTTCATGACTGCCACCCTGAACCCTGTATCGTCAATTTGTTTTCACCTCCAAAATCATTTGCTTCGTTCCATGTTGTTGATGTGGGATTCATTAAGGCCCTCCTGCGACGGGTCACTTCTTGTCGACATCAGCTCATTATCCAAGAAGTTGACTTAGGAACAAACCTTTCAGTACTTTGAAGCTTGCATGCCTTAATGGCAAGTTTTTCACTTTCGGCGACAGGTTTACATTAATGGCCTTCGACTGAGAGATTTTGTGTGGTGTTCGACGCCAAGTCCTTTTTCACACCACGTAAATTGTACTGTAGTACCTTGAGGGTCATTGTCATTATTGGTGATTCCTCTCGCGCATGTTAACAGCTTACATCATTGGCTGGTAATCAGGCGATGTCTTTCCATGTTCGACTCCAAAACATTTTTCACGTGGATCGACTTGTACTCCGAGTGAAGATTGGCCGAGTTTGAAGACCCCGGATCTAGTTTCATCCATCCAAGCTGCGATATATTCAGGAATATAAAAACCTCTAGTGTACATCATTGCTGAATAGATGATCATCCAAATCAAAGGATGATGTGTCCATATCATCAGTCTGTCACAGACGATTGTCTGTCCTATGTACATGGAAATGAATTTATAAAGCTAAGCATGGGAATTCCTGTCTCAGCTAGATCATGAAAAAATGTTGTCAAAATAATGTATTGTATTGTATCTTATTACAGGTCACCTCCCAGCTCGGAAAAACTTTGGATCCTCATAGTAAAGCATTTCACCCGACATCAGAAAAATTAACGACCTCATGCTTTAGGGGGCAAATGTTATAGACATTTTTGGGCACTTCAACCCCAATCATAAATTTCCATAAAATAAGGGCTCCTAAGTCCCTAAAATTCTTGCTTCACTGCCTAAAGGAACAAGGTCAACTGATTACATCATCTCCTAGAAGTTCTCCACTGAAAACTGCTCATAAATGGTCAAAACTAGACCATACTGAAAGCCCAGTGCAAAGAGTGTGATGCATAACACCTAGTACACATGGGAGGTGTGATGCATACTGAAAAGTCCTTCTACAGGGTGCGATGGACGAGAATAGACAAGTGGCAGAGACAGTTTGCTAAGTGGATGATCAAGGAATCTTTTAGAAACTTCTCATATGACACTTGCCTCTCACAATTCGCTCAAGGATGAGTAAGAGATCAATAAAATCTCCTAGTGGAACCAAGAACTATCAGAGAGAGGACACTAATCAAAAACCCATAGCTGACTCACACCTTTGCAAAAATCTATATATGGATCCCTCATCGCGGAGATAAGCGGGTTAAAAGTCTGGAATTTTGTAATCTATAGAGAAGTGTTGTTGGTATTCTGGTGTACATTCACAATGTTGGGTGATTTTTCTTTGCTTGAGGTGAAAGAAGGGATTCTTAGCTGGAGGATGATGCTAGGTCAGAGCTGCTCATGGTTGTAATTCTCTTGCTACATTTTATCTGAATAAAGCTATTCTTGTTTCCTTCCATATTCTGGTGTACTTGTTTATATATGCTTGTATATGGTTAATGTACATCTGATCCTACATTATTTGTGAATTTAGATCCTTG
>APFE030276275.1:38909-168308 GCA_000404065.3 Pinus taeda | reverse complement strand
ATCTGCCAAAAACCGAGGAGTACTTCACCAGAATTCAGCCTGCCAAGCCACAAAAGGAGATCAGAAAGAAACACTGTCTGAGGCGGGCATACCCATGCTTAGAGAAAGAAAAGCATGTCTGCATATCAAGTACTAGCGGATCCACTAAGTATACAAGTGTAAATGACTGGAAAATACATAATGGATCATCTGATCATGATCGAACAAGTACATGTCTAAATATCACATATAAAACTATCAATGATGCTGAAAGATACAACGGATCACTGATACCAAAGACTGATCCCAAAAGATACCAACTAAACATGATGGAAATGGATGGTACTACACTGCAAACTCAGGTGCCAGCATATACAATGTCGCCATGACTGACTGCAACATATAAGGTGGAGTGGTATCAACTAGCAGCAACAGGAGCAACTGTCAAGTGAACCAATGAATGTTGATACAACCTGAGGTCGACCGCCATGGTACATTTCTACACCATGGGAATAAATGATCTGAAGTCGACCATGTGAGAAATCTTTTGATTACCGGTCATTGATGTATACCGTTAACAAATGCGAGACTACTCACCGATAATGATAATGAGCGTCAAGGTACCCAGTACAATCCAACAAGTGTGAATAGATGAACTGGAGTCGAACACCTGTAAGAATATATCGATCAGGAGACAATGATGGTTTCCCACTGTCGATAGCGAAGGATCTGCCACTAATGACTGCAAACCCCAAGGTACTGCCAAATGAACTCTAGATCTTTGCCCCAGAGCAATGAGTTGGAGTCGATAGGGAAAGATCCGCTAGAAGGAAGGCATTAAGGCATCCTTCATCAATCTAGCGCAAGTGTAATCCGCAGGCCAATAATGTGGAAGGAATCGGACGAAATAGATGTAGTAACCCAACCGAGGTACGTTTCCGGCGTACACAAGATGTGTCTAGCGCATGGCAAAAACCCTCTGAACCAACCAATAATGAAAGCTGACACAGAGGCAAGGTATCCACCAATAGGGTCAAATGGAAACCAAGGTACTCCACGAATCCCAATGTGTGATAATGTAAGCTGATGTCAAACACAAGGTAAACCACTCAGTCAAAGACCCATGATACTGATTGATGCTAAGCACAAGGTAACCTATCAATAATGAAAATAGGGCCAGGGTGCAGCTCTAGGGCTGTCCTCAGAGCAAGATGTTGTCGTCGATAAGGACAAGACCCGCAAGCAAGAAGTCAATGGAGACCTTCTCAAACTGGCATGAGTAAAGGACCAATATAACTGATGTGATAATAGACATTACATTGACAACCAGGGATGGCCAACTGAAAAATGAGTCAAGAGACACTGTAGAGAGGCCGACTCAGGCTAACTTCCCTTGAACAAAATCAAGACTCAATATGACTATATGGCAGCATATGATGACTCTGTATAAGTTCGTCATGTAGGAGGCACCAACGAACCCTCCATATGATTGGAAGAGATAACCAATCGGGGGAGAACTGACTCAATAACAAGGTTAAGGTGTACCTAAGTCAAACTAAATCCCACCCACACGGAGGAGACTTTGTTTTGAGTTCTTTGTTCAAGGGTGACATGACTGACTCTAGCTGCCAATAATAAATGGAAATACTATCTTGTTCCCACTCTTTTTGGAATATTTAATTTTTTTTGTCTTTTTCTGTTGAGCTTGAAAAAGAATAAACAAATGCTATGGTATAGTGGAAAGAACGAGTGTCGGTGAAACAGATGCTCTGGTTCCTGGGAATGGAACATTCTTATGCTCAATGTAGGGAGGTGAAAACTGGTCAGTGACACTCAAAGGTGTGTTCCTTCCACGGGTCAAGGCGTGTCAAGTTGCAGCAGTCAAAGGTATGCAAGGTTGATTTTGCAGTCGTCATGGTCAAAAGTTGGCTTAAACACGAGTCCAAGTGACGCCGGCTCTAAGCCAAAAGGTGCAAATGGTCAACATGCAATGCAGTAGTACAACTAAACACAAAGGAGCCTCTAGGGTATAAGGCCAGAACAAAGCGAAGAAGCTAAGAGGAATGAGCCTTCAACGCATAAGTCATGGCGGGACTACAGAGGACTCCCGAGCCTACTCAAATTGGAGCAACATGGGCAACAAATGTCAGTGAGGTGCTAACTACGATGCCCATGTAAAGGATGGCTCTACCATCGTGTCATGATTTTAAAAATCAGCGAGTGAAGATGGCTTACGACCCATAACACGATGGGATCAACCCTATGGCAAATGTATCGACACATGGAGGCTAGTATGCATAATGCAACGGAAAAAATGGCTTCCTAACCTATATGCCAATGAGAAAACGATCCCTGCCATGATGGGTCAGCAGTCATGGAACCGTGTCGAAACAATTGAAAACGTCCAAAATGTCCTGAAAAACAAACCATTCTTGACATTCCAAGCTCCCAAGTTAAAATTCACATGAGGCCAAACAAAATAAAATTTTGAAAAAATTTTGCATTTTCAAAACTTATAAAAGGGATTTTGGACTCACCATTTTTACCATTTGAGTTGGAGAGCAAAGATTTGGAGCAAAAGGAGCAAACTTCCCGTGTAACAAATTTGACTGTTCAAATTCTTCAAAATCTTCCAAGTAACTCTTATACTTAGCTTGCAATTGATTGTGACTAATTTTAGGATTTTTCATTGATGTTTCACCGTCGAACTTTTGTTCAAAATTTCACCGCGCCGTATACGCGGGTTGGTAATATGAAACCCGCGTACACGCGAGCCCTATACGCGAGATGTCAATTGGAATAGTCATAGATATATTCCCTAAATTCCTTTAAGATGTAGTCTCATAAATCGAAATAGGGATTTCAAGGTTATCAACTATATCAGATAAAAATATAGCATCAAAGTTATTCTCAATGGTTTCAAGTTTTGGAAGAAAAGAGGAATGATGATGATTATCATCTCATGGCATTTCTTCTAATGATATAATCTCCATAATGCTCTCATCCATAGGAAAAACATCATTGAAAGGATCAAGATATGAAATAGATATCAACCAATAATATTGATAACACTCATCTAATACCATGTTCACTTAGTCAATTTATTCAAAAAGGGTTGCAGAGGCTAATTCAATAACTTCGTAGGATGACTTAATTGTGCAAAGTGGCATTTGGTCATTGTAGTTTTCCAATTTTAACTGGTTGGTAAATTCTTCAAACTGCCAAACATGAAAGCCAATGTACGACTGCTTGAGATTCTCATTGACTATTGGGACGTCGAGGAGGAAGCCTTCATGATTGATCAAATGCCACTTAGGGTAGAAGTGGAGGATATTTATTTTATCACGGGCCTTTATTAAAGGGGAGAGGTAGTACAGTCCCAGGGCAGGACACAGAGCAGTCTCACCATAGAGGACTACGTACAGATATATTGCCCAGGACATCACAAGAAGGTTGGGAGCCAAATTTCTATTGCACATGTGGCGAGTTTATTGTTGAGGATAATCCTATTCACCTTAGCTCGAGTGAACGGATCATCCTCTCTGCATCAGGCATCACAACTCCCCATGAGCATGGCAGTTGATTGTCTCACTATTATGTTCAACTGGTGTACTCCTCTTCTGGCCAGAATGAAGAGACAGCTCACTTATATCAAGAGGGGACAAACCAAGAACTTTGGCTACGGGACTATCTTGTGTACTTTCTTCTTCAAGAAGGTTCCTGCACTCCGCCCGAGGGTAGCAGTTTCCATCAACACCCCACGCGATCCACGCATGGGCCGGTGGGCTGATCTGATGAAACGTCTGGGGGGTGGGGAGGTCCCAAGGACTGCTTTCGATGATGACTTTTTCACCTGGTGGGATTAGCAAATCATTGCCGTAGACGACTACCCCTATGCTGGGCTGGATTTCTGAAGAGATCCTGACCTAGCATTACCGTCGAACGCAGCATGGGGCAAGATTGGTAAGGATTTTTTGATTTTATGTTTTTTTGGATTTTTCAAATATAATGATGCATTTTGAAAAATATTTTTTGATGAGATTCAAATGACTAATATAATGATCATGATCCAGATATTGGGCCAGTACGACCAGATGGATTCCCGCGGCATGGACGACGCGACTGAGGAGCCGAAGAGGTAGCTGCCGAGATAGAACGGACTCTACATAACGTCCAGCGACACTTGACGATACTGAGCTGCCGAGTACCGATGGCTGCTATAGAGGACCTTCTTGAGGATATGTAGCGTCATGTGGCTGGCATGCCACGTGACTGGGTTCGCACTTTTCAACGTGTAGCCAATGCAATAGTTACCTACTTGGTCGCTCATCCTGAGCCGGGGCATTAGATATGCCAGACATGATTATGGGCATTTGAGTCCCAATTTTGTATATTTTTGGACAACATATGTACACTCGAGATGCTTTATATATATATATATATACAGTTTGACTTTTTGATGCTTGATTTTATTATGATGAATGATTGATGTGCCAGTCTAATGCTTGATTAGTGATAGAATCAGCTAACCAATTATGAGATCTTGGAATGTGCAAATAATTAATATAAACAAATGATATTTGCAACAACCTCACCCTTAAATACTGGCGATATAAACATGGATCCCTTACCCGATAAATGTTGTTTAATTGTGACACTATCAATTGAGAATCCAGATAAACTACCAATGAGTCGATCTCCTGAGAGATTGCCTCGGATAGTAAATTAATAATGGCGATATACTCAATGATATTATTTGAAGCGGGACCAATGCATATGCCTCTTGATACCATCAATTGACCAGTTGGATAATAGAGTACCCAAGCTGCAGAAGCGAGATTCCGAGTGTGCCGACTAGCACCATCGGTGAACCAAAAATAAACCAAATCATCCATCAACACCTGCAATAGCAGACAAAAAAGTGTTGATATCACAAAACTCTCGATGATATATGTACAAATATACATAATATACAAAGAAGCCATTGCCTAACTCTTACTTAAGCAAAGTACTTCTTTAGGTACAACCCATTTCGGGGCTCCGCAAGCTTGTTTCCCTCAAAATCGATTAACTCATACGACCCTTTTTCTAAAACTCGTTTAATAATGAAAGGACCGTACCACATAGGCTTAAACTTGCCTGCCCCCAAGGTGTCTTTATCTTGGTCATAGACGAAGACAAGGTCACCTTTAGAAAAGACTCGAGGACGGACAGATTTATCATACTGCTTTTTTACCCTTTTCTTATGAGCCTCATTCATCGTGGTGGCATCTCGATGCTGCTCATCGAGATGTTCCAAGTGAAGGAGGCGCTCTTCGAGACTCGAAGTCTCTGGAAGGAGCTCTACCGCTAACTTAAGAGATTGAATTTCACATTCAATCGGAAAGATAGATTCCATCCCATAAACTAACTGAAAAGGTGTAAAACCAGTAGCAGTCTTCACGGAGGTCCAGTATGCCCAAAGAGCCGAATACAACATAACATGCCAATTGGAACAATTTTTGTCGATTGTCCATTGGAGTATCATCTTAAGAGTTTTATTAACTGCCTCAACCTATCCATTGGCCTAAGGATAATAAGGAGACGAATGCTCTTGGCGGAAACCTAATTCAAGAGCCAATTCAGACATCAATTGATTCTGGAAATGACTACCATGATCAGTGACAATCTCTCCTGGGACACCGAATCTTGAGATAACCTAATTGAAAAAAAACAAAGCTACCATGCCACTATCATTTTTATAAGTGGGCATGGCCTCGGCCCACTTCGTAAAGTAGTCTACAACCACATTAATGTACTTGTGATTCGCCGCTAAAGGTGGATTACAAGTTGTAAAATCAATAACCTACTTAGTAAAAGGACCGACGGTGACAACGGGAAAAAGAGGAGCTGGATGAGCACGCATCTTGCGAGTAAAGATCTGACAAGGGTAACAGCGTTTGACCACTTCCACACAGTATTTAAAAAGTGAAGGCCAAAAATAGCCAGCACGTAAGATGCATTGGGCTGTAGCAAGCCTCGATAGATGACCACCACAAGCTCCACTGTGGCAATCATTTAGCACTGACTCTGCTTCCTCCAAGGTTAAATGACGCTGAAGGATTGAATCAACCCCTCGATGGTATAAGGTATCACCAATGATAACATAATTTTTAACCAAGTGACATAATTTACGACTTTCATCCTTGGAGAAAGCAGAGGGAAACTTCGAAGTCTGGAGATAGACAATGATATCTCCATACCAAGGGTCAAGTGAAGAGATGAGGAATAAATGTTCGTCGGGAAAAATTTCCTCATAAACAGTATCCTCTACACAAGGCAGCTCAGAAATTAGCTCAGCGAAAACCATGGATTTCTTAGACTTGGCTGACAAGAACTCGAGATCAAATTCTTGCAAGATGGCTATCCATCTATTATATTTTCCCCCAATCACTCGCCTACTGAGGGAAAATTGAAATGGATTGATGCCTCTAAGACAAAATTTTTGCGCAACAGGATATAATGACAGAGCTATTGTACAGCATGGACCACTGCCAAGGCCAACTTCTCAACCGAAGAATAGTGAAGTTTAGGACCTATTAAGCCTCGGCTCAAATAATAAATCACATGCTCGGTGAGAGCATCATCCTCCTGAACGAGAACCATACCAATGGTTGATTCTGCCGCAGCGAGATATAGAAGGAATTCTTTGCCATAATCCGATGGACTCAAAAGTGGGGTAGAGACTAGTGTTTTTTTCAAAGCATCGAACAATCGTTGCGTAAAGTCATCCCATACGAATGGAACTCCTTTCCGTAGTAAATGCATGAACCCTTTAGTGATCTCGACATAGTTCACTATAAACCGCCTTAAGAAATTAGCCTTCCCTTGAAGACTTTGAAGTTGCTTAATTGAGGACGGGGGAGGCAACCGAACTATTGCCTCAACCTTGAAGGGATCAACCCAAATCCCTTCATTTGACACAATAAACCCTAACAAACCACCAGACATAACCGCGAAAACACACTTGTTGGGATTCAACTGGATTTTATAAAAACGACATTGCTCGAAAACCATTCGAAGGTGGCTAGAGTGATCAGTTTTCTTTCGAGAATGAGCTGCGAGATCATCCAAGTACGCTTCGATGACATGTTTGATGTCGTGGAAGGCATATGACATGGCCCGCTGAAAGGTGGCTCCAGCATTTTTAAGACCAAAAGGCATCTTTCTATATGCAAAGGTACCCTAGGGACATATAAAGGCTGTCTTGTGTTGATCTTTAGGATGAATAGAAATTTGATTATAACCAGAAAAACCATCCATGAAGGAAAAAATATCATTACCCGCACACTCGTTGATAATCTGATCAATGAATGGCATGGGGTAATTATCTTTTGGACAAGCCTTGTTGAGGTCCCTAAAATCGATGCATACTCAGATTGTTCCCTGCTTCTTATCTACAGGGATTGGATTAGAAACCTAATCAGTAAGAGGAACAGGGTATATAAAACCCGCCTTTAGTAGCTTCTCCACTTCTGCTTTGATAGTTGCTGCTTTCCTAGGGTTAATCGGTCGAAGCCTTTAATGAACTGGTTTGGCATTTTCATACGTCTTGATCTCATGTTGAACTATAGATGGGTCAATGCCAGGCATTTCGTCATAAGACCAAGCAAATACATCTCGAAATTCCTTGAATAGGTCGGTGTAAATTTGAATTTCTTCAGGGGAACACTCAATTCCGATGAAGATATTCTCGATCGTGTTAGGGTCCCTAGATAGGTTTATAGGTGTTGTTTTTGAAATCACCGACATTCTACCTTCGGCATGAACGTGTGCTGGAGCCAAAGGATTTGACACCGTACAAACATCACCAGTACAAAGCTCGGAGAATCTAGATTCTACCTCTCGCAATGGAGGAAGAAAGTATGAATGATGGTGTAAATCTTCCCAAGGTCGATCTATACCCAACATTGCTTCAAGAATTGCTTCTTCCGAAGGTAAAACTAAATCTAAGCAGTCCAAAGCAGAGGTAGAATCAAGGCTCCAAGCCGGGGCCACATCGCCATCTAACTCCTCTTTGGAAAAAGGAATAGAATGGCCGTCTGCAGAGTTGACGATAGATTGATATCTAAGCTTAGCTACAGATATAGGAAATGCCATTCCATTCCCTTGTCCTTCAACTAATGTGGTCATAGGTGATGGCAAGGTCCAAGGGCCTGAAAAATAACGAGTTCGGAAGAACTCTTCTTGAGGAGACTCCTTAGATGATGAAACGACATTGATTTTAGTGATAGGAGAGGGAAACTCAAAAATACCCATCAACGAGGAATACATCCCTACTTCTAAATTCTCAGGAGGAGGACGAGGTTTATCCACTAAAGGAACAGTAGAGTTAGAGTTTTCTTGAGGATCAACTGGACAATAATCCAATTGATCAACCTTCACGATTTCCCCTCATGAGGAAAGAAAATGACACGAAACAGAGTCAAAAAAACGGCATCCATTTCGTATACCCAGTTCCTTCCTAAGAGGATATTATAGTCTAGGTTAGCATCTATGACTTCTACTTCAATATTAACGACCTTCCCCCCAACACATATAGGAAAGGCCGGGATAATCCCATGCGGGTTATGAGAATGACCATCAAATGCAGTCAAGACGGTAGGTGAAGGAACAGCCGAAGGCGATCCAATAGCCTTCCAACATGACATCGACATGATGCACGTGGAAGCCCTTCATCAATAACGGTACGAAAAAATGTTGATTTTCTGGTATGTAGACTTTATTTGAAAAGCCATACGATGAGGGAGTCGCTTTTTGACATTTAACATGTCGAAAGTAAGCACTAAAGAATTAGTTGGATCAACTGCTCCAATCACGGAAAGTAGAGCACTTCTCTGAGCTGGACATGACTAGAGAACCTCTAAAGCGGACATAGTGCACGGACTCTGAGCCAGATCCTCCACAATGGAGTAATTCTGGGCAGCCCTAGCATTAGGATTAATAGTCGCGCATTTAGCAGAACCTTTCGGTATCTGTGGTATAGTCTCAACAGGGGGTCGCTCAATATGAAGGTCGGTACTTCCGGGAACAGCCTTGTCCTTGGAAGTTTCAGCTTCACCATAATCATGTGACCGAGTAGCCACATGGATGTTAGAACCCATCATGAAAACATTCAATGATTTTTCCCCTTCTTGGTTGCCCCCTGTGGAGGTTCTAGGGTTTGAACTCGCGCTAGCAAGAATTTGCTGCCCTTGGGGAAAAGGGTTGGTTAACACAGCTTGGGAACTAGAAGTTCCTTGCTGCCCTAACAAGTGCTGAGCATCTTCAATCTTGGGGCAAAGATGAGTTAAATGGTCTCCACTGCACAACTTGCATGGAAACTTGACTTTCTTTTTCGACTCATTTCTACCACCACCAGCATTATTGCAGGATTTATTTGCATCAGGCTTCCCATCCTGGTTCTTTTTCTTACCTCGTCCTTTCTTTTTCCCATTGGAATTTTGATTTCCTTTGGGGTTATCAGATTGGAAGGCATTAATCAAAGAGGTTTGGGAAGCCGTAGGGTTAGACGATGTGACTTGGTTGTTAGAAGCAGTTTGTAAAGACAACTACTACAATTGGTTCAACAAGTTCACCATATTCGTGTCTACCGACCCAACAATACCATCCGCGTGGGGACATGGCTTTGACTTAGCTACGTCAACCTTAGACCCAGGAGCATCTGGCAAGTATTTTTGTAGGATCCCAGACTGAGAGTAGATCAATTCTAATTGCTGGGCCCTAAAAATGGCTTGCTCCTCAGAATAGACTCCAGACATTGAGACATCCTTGGAGATCTCAGGTATCAAAGATTTCAAAAACCACTTGAGACGGTGCTCCGGAGGGATATTAGCTTTAATGAGCCTCTTTATCCATCTCCATTCCTGAATATGATCAGAAATGTGAGTTGCCTTATCCTGACGAAAAGTGGCCAGTAGTTCGGTTCCGGCATCATACCGGATAGGCAACTGAAAATGATTTAAGAAAATATTGGCTAAGTTAGCGAAAGATGTAAAGCTGCCCCCAGGAAACTCTATATACCATTTGGCCGCATTACCAGTCAAGGTGCATTGAAATAGTCTCAACCTAACCGAGTCATCGATCAGGGAGTTAGATGAGCACCACAAATGGAACGTGGTTACATGGTCGCCTGGGTCCTCACCACTCTTCCCTTTGAATTTTGGAATGTCTGAAGGGAGTTTGGTTGGGACCAGAGGCCAGGCCGGATTGTACTTGATTAGATCCTTGGTTAACTTAGTGAGATCTAGCAAGTTCAATGTTGCCAAAAACGAAAGCCTAGGAGGAGCTTGGGGATTCCACCTAGACTGGGCGAAACTCCCAAAGCTCTGAAAAGATTGACCTGGATTTCGGAAGGCACTAGGCTGCCCGAAGTAACCAGTAGAACCCGCTGAACCAAAAGGCAAGCCTTCTGATCCAGTAAAATTCGGAGTTTGACCAACTCCGGCCCCATATCCACTATGACCAGCAAAGTTTCCTCCTAAAGGATTATAAGGAGTTGATAACCCCTGATACGAATTCCAAGTCGAAGCTAAGGGAGGAATACTTTGGAATGAACTAACTGTGGTGTACAACCTATTCTCATATTGGCCGAAAAATGGATTCCCAGTTCCAGCGCTACTAACCCCAGGGTTAGTCCAACCTTGGAAAGGATTGTTGCTTTGTCCTATAGAGGAAAAATGTATGGATCCTATCGTTGGGTTGGAATCTGGTATATGACCACTTCTGAAAGGAAAACCCTGGAACAAAGCCGATCCACTGATCATGGACGTGGCGGCCCCGAACAGAGCTAAAGGAATGCCCTGTGAAGGGGCGCCAAATGGGAAGAATCCAGAACCAAAACCATTGGTTTGGGAATTTCCACTCGTGGGCGGAATAGAGGTAGACCCAACAAAAGACGTCGTAGCAAAATATCTGAATAAAGAGATGGAGGGGATGGAAATAGTTCCTCCCCCTTGTACAAATATTGAAGTCTGAACAGTCGTAGCACTTGTAGAAGCCATGCTTCCAGTAGTGGTCATCGAAGGTAAGCGCGTAGCGTAACCTGGACTTGACGGTCTATGCGTCAGAGTCCTAACGTATTGTAATACGTCTGGATGACTAGATGGTAGGGGAGAATTCGGAGCCACTAATGACTCTGAAAGTTCTTCTACCTCCATGTTATTCTCCGCTTGTAAGCGAACTCGAGAAAGAACTGGAGTGTTCCTCTCTTGTTCCGTGGAAGTACAAGGCCTTACTTGAATACTAATGCCCTCGAGAGGAGGATCAATCCCCGATGCGTCAACTGCCATGGGATGAAACCCACCGGTATTATTACCTCTGCCCCTTCTAGGAGAAGGCTCTAAACTGGGTGGTAAAAGACCACGAAGTCTTCGACACCGTCTAGGAGATTGGTCAGCCACTTTGAATTTCTTGTTTAATATCTAACTAAAGACTCAAAAAATTGAAATCTAGGCCGACTAAAAGCACAGAGCACACACTATAAAGTCCCTAAAGATAACAGCCAGTCAAACAACTGCCAAGTATTTCCGCTCTGGGTGATTAGGACTAGACACCAAAATACGAGAAAGTGAAATAATGGGCCTTTCGAAGATAGTCTGGGATGATGAGGGCCCAGGCCTATCAGCGAAGGTAATAGAGGAAGTTATGCTCACCTCCTAACAACAGCTTGTGCCAGTGCAAGCCCCCAAGCTTCTCAAGGGTGCCATCCAGTAGTACTGTCGAGAGTGATGCAACGTCAACCTCAGGTGCCACGGGATTCCCTTCCACAACCACCTATGTAGTTCCCTAGGAGTAGCAACTATGGATACCAACTCGTCACAGAAGCTAGGCAGAACAGTCGTGAGGTAAGTTCGGACAAGTAGGAGAGGGGGTATCTCTCTTCCCTATCTTCACAGACCCTCGTGCTTAACTCCCAGATCTGGATCTTTCCTGGTCTTCCTAATGCTATTGGATTTTCTCTCGTTATTCAGACTCCTATGTTTGACGTTTAAATGCCCTTGGAGAGTTAACTCTCCACTCGCCTAATCCAAGGCCCTAAAATCCTAAAACTTGTTGGTGTATGTAACTTAAAAGAACATTTTTAGTGAATTTTAGTTAGCGCTTGATTTTAAAATAGGTTGTTCTTTAAGTCACAGGATAATGGAAGTGAAACTCGTGGTGTTTTTTGACGCAAAAGAAATTAATAAAAACCTAACTATATGCATATGCACTTGTCTTTGTTTTTCGATGAAGAGTAATTTCTATAGGGTTCAAGGAAATTCTAATAAAACAAACTTTTCTTTTCTTTTCGTTAATTCACGCTTCACACTCACAAAAGTTAACAAAGTTATGTATGCCTAAAAAGGTATGCAAACCTATCCTAATGCAACAAATATATGCTAATGCAAGATTCAAAACAACTCTAAAAACAAGAAATGAAAGTTTCTTTGCTTATCAATTTTTATTTTTCCACTTAAAATGTCTAGATGGAATACGAGATGCTACCATTCATTTCGTCTAAACACTAAAAACAAATTTCAAGACAAACATAAAGCATTTTCATTCACTAAAAGGAAACCAAATGAAAAACAAGTTCAAGAAAGCAAAACGAAGTTTTTCAAAAAGTTTTCTTCAAAGCAACAACAAAAAAAGTCTTTTAAAAAATGCTCTCAACAAGATGAAGCTTTGTGATTGAAACAATAAGCAACAAGCACTTTTTCAAGTTGACACCACACAATGGATGAAAACTCAACAAAAATAAATGTTTTTAAAGATGCTCTTTAACAATCGAAAGCAGCAATGAAAGCTTTGGCAACAAAGACCATAAAATATCAAAAAGACAATTTCAAGAAAGTATCAATAAACAACTTTCATGAAACAAAGAAGTGGATGGTCACAAAAATTGGTTTTGTCAAGCAAACAAAAAGTCACCAAAAGCAAGATTCAACACAAAGATTGAGCCCAATCTTTCTGCCCTGATAGAATCAGAGCATCCAAGATTCCAACAAGAAATCTTGCGTGCTTTTAGCAAAAAACGACGACGCTTGCAGCAACAAAAACAAGACCAATACTCCTTACAATCAGAGAGAAATTGGAGTAAGACACTTGCTGTAAAACAAACAACTAATACTGGAAAAATTACTGTTTCAAACTGAATCAAACCACCAAACAAACCTTCAGAGACACAAAAATTTATAAATCTTGAAAATTGCAAGATATACACGACTGTACTTATGTACAGATTGCGTGTATACGCGACTGTGCCTGAGGAAACCTGCGTATACGCGGGTTTACTTTAGGAAACAAGCGTACGTACGCTTCTGTAACTAAGGAAAACAGTGTATATGAAAGATTTCAAGAAAAATAAAAAACAAACTGAAGAAACTGGCAAAACTTAGAATTCAAGAATAGACCAGACAGTAACAGCAAACAAACAGGCAACTGAGCCCTGATTGGCTGGAAAAACACCCAAACTAGGAACAACAAGAGTGTTTTCCCCATTGGAGTCGCCAATTCTGTTGAGGGAAATGTTCCCCTAGGGATTTTGGGTGGAAAACCTAGCAGACTAAAAGTTGTCTAAACAGAGAAACACACATTCACACAGCCATTATGTTATTATAAGCAAATTCTATAGTAAGAGGGGCGTACCTCAAGTCCTATGTTCGAGAAGTTCCTTTAGGGTCAAAACCCTTCTTCAAGTCCCTTTCGCTCCTTTGTCCTGCAAAACAACCAATTTTAAGGAATACAACAGTATATGGACAAAGACTTATAAAGAAATCATCTTCATGTTATAAAGGAAGGTAGTTAGTTATGAACTTTAAACAACCATTCACATATGAATTCTAACATGAATATCATAAACATAAAGAAGATGCATATCAGGAACCAAGACGTGTTTCTTTATTATAGACAAATAGAAATAACAAAAGGAGTAATATCACCTGAGTAACCTTTCACAGGCTCCAAGTAAAGCTTCCTTCCGGATCTGTCCAACCTCAAGCCTTTAGCATATCTCCTTCCATGGCTCACTCCATGATGCCATAACTAGTGGATGAACATCAACACACAAGGAAACAAGGGTTTCCTATACAAATGGGGGAAGTGCAGAAGGCACAAGGGTCTTCAGACCTGGTCAGGGGAAAAATCTCAGTATATGATAAACCTTTCTCTCTCTTCTATCCTCCTTATAGGCCCTTCCCTTTGAGGTCTTTTTATACTCTCCCAAAGTAGTTTTTTTTTAGTTGGGAGTTGGTTGGGAACAGTTGGGCCATGGGCACTAATAGGTGATCAGCAGGTAAAACCCGCGATCTCCACCCGAAAATAAGGAGTTTTATATATTTTTTAAGTGTTTTAATACATATACGTGGGTTGGGTATATGCCTACCCGTGTATACATGCGTTTAACTCAGGGCAATGTCGCGTACAATGGATAAAACATTGTTTTTTAAATTTTGGACCAGTTCTAGAAGGAGGGGTTTCCCTAGGCCATGAGTGTAGCATCACAAACCATAATAGTGAGATTTGGAGTTATAACAATCATAGCAAGAGATCTTGCACTCTTTTGGGAGGACAAATGGAAACAAGAACTAACGTTGTTAATAGAAGATTTTGTATGCCCCAAGTAGGAAACAGATTCCCAATGGTTAAACAAAGTTAAGGATTTCTGGGACCTTGCTTAGACCTCGGGAAAGTGGAGAAGCATGAGAAAAATTGACTACGGAGATGATAGCCCCGTCAAAATTAATGCAGAGGCTCTTGAGATATTGCTTAAACAAAGGATGATTTTAGTAACAGAGTGGCGAGATCAATTGAGGTGGGGCAATAACAATAAAGGCACCTTTAATCTTAAGGAAGCTAAAAGTATTCTCCTTAGGCTCAATTCCAGTGTTCCAGATAAGACATGGCAGGACCTCTGGAAGCACCAAGGTTGGATGAAAATCAAGCTTTTCATGTGCTTGGTTCATCATAAGAAAATTTTAACTTGGGACAACATTAGGAAAAGGGGTGTTATGGGGCCTTCTAGATGCTAGCTCTGTGAAGAGCAGGAGGAGAATATGGAGCACATTCTCAATAGTTGCTCTTATATCACCTGGTTATGGGATTCTTTCTCTACCATTTTCCATCTGTCAGATAGGGACAAAAGTAGTATCACAAATTCCTTAAAAAAGTGGAGAGGAAACTATTTAGAGAATGAGTTCCTTAATCTAGCCTGGGCCTTCACACCAAGCTTCATTATCTGGAATGTTTGGAAAGAAAGGAATAACAGAATTTTCAAGAATCAAAAGTCTACCCCTTATCGTCTATTTGATCTAATCCTTAAACATATATGGGAGACAATTAGTACCACAGTTCGCAATCTCCCAAAAATCCCCCCTCTGTATCTGAGCTGAGAATTTTCAAACAACTAGGGATGAAAGGGATTATTCCCCAAGGACTAATCAGAAAGGACATAGCTATGGATACAGAGAAGGAGTTCTAGAAACCTCCACCGAAAGGATATCTGAAATACAACATTGATGGGGCTTCAAAAGTCAACCCAGGAATAGCTGGTTTTGGAGGAGTTTTAAGAGATGAAGAGGGTAGTATTATCTTTATCTTCCGTTGCCATCTAGGAAGAGCCACATAAAATATGGGAGAATTAATGGCTCTGGAACAATGTCTAGAGTTTCTGATCCAGAACCATGGCTCAAATTTCATTATTGAAGCGGACTCAGAGATTACCATTAACTCTGTGAAAAGAATCAACTATGGTTCTCGGCCAGAGAAAGTCTCTAATCACTGGAAACTAATCTTGGTTTACCAAAGAATCCAAGTTCACTTCCAGGGGCTTCGAACAGTGAGTTTCAACCATGTTCGACGATCAGCCAATAAACTAGCGGACCTTCTGGCCAACCAAGGGGTGAACAATGCAGATTGCGGGATGGAAAACAAGTGGCAGGAGATACCTCAAAACCGTTTAAAGGCTCTCTGTGATGAACAAGTTGTAGAAGACAGAGAAGTGTTTCCTTATCGGACCAGGATGACAAGCATCAATTGATTTATTTGGCAAGAATATTCACAACCTTTCAGAATGTATTCGTTAGAAAGGCAAGCTAAGTTATGTCTCATTCTCTATCGGAGTTAGTTGAATAGGGTCCCCAGGTTTTCAGAAGACAATTTGCTGGGTCTTTTCTCAAACAAGCTCAGTATCAGGTTCAGGTTTTGTAGAAGGAAAAGGTAGAAAGAGAGATTAGTTTTTCCAGCAGCTGGAATTTTCTTCCTTTCAGCTTGCAGGCTTGAAAACCATGCTTGAGTCAATTTTCCTGTGATCGCATGATTCATAAGCAACTTGTGGTTTTTTAGTTTCGGGAGCGATCCCATAGGGATTGCAACACCTGGTAAAGTGATTGACTTTGAAACCGCCCTCGATCACACACTATCTTTTAGTCGTGTTCGGTTGTGGAATATGATTCGTAGCCATTGGATCTAGTAGACAGGATCAACAACAAGGATTGATTGTTTTGTTTTGTGGGGCTAGGTTGGCTTTATCCATTCAGGCTGTTTGGCATGTCTTTTACCTCTCTTGCGGGGTGTGGGTTTTATGTGGTTGGTGATGTCTATGGTCGTTTGTCAACTTTGGGGAGTGTGTTTGTCCAGAACTTCCCTAGTGGGTGGGGGTTCTTGTTGCCTTTCCATGTTAGCTTCTCTTAAGTCAGGTGATCACCATAGTAGGGTGGGGGGCCTTTGTCATTGGTAGGGATTCCTTTTTCCTGTGTTCTTGTAAAGAATCAGGTTTTTGTACAATATGTAATTTTTCTTTTGAATTTATGAAATAGAAGGATCGATGCTTTCTTTAGCAAAAAAAAGAACAGAAGTTCACTTTCAAGATGCATACACAACATTCCTTCATAAAACTTGTGTATACAAGAGTTTCCTTTACAAGACCTACATATGCCTCTCAAAACTGAGTTTTCTCAAGAGTTTTGTAGCCCTGATCTTGCATTTGATCAGCTCCAAAATTCTAAGACTTGTTTATCTACTTGGGGGGGAATCTCATAACATTGTAAAACCTCTAAAAACCCATGAAAATCCTCTGATAACCATGAAAAATTATTCCAACTTTCACTACCAAGTTGACCTAAAAGGCCAACAAACATAGTGTTGACAAAATTGTCTACAACTCCTCTACTCTCCACAAACATCTGCACAAGTTGCAACACCTCTCACAGATTTGCAATATTATGTAGACCATCTCAATCATCAACAAAAGGCCAACACACTGCAATAAGTCGTCAAGTGTAACATCATCATAAGATCAATATCAATTCCAACACATGCCAACATAAACCAAATACTCCATCAACAATCTACACCATCATAGATTGACATAAGTGCATGACCTCATAAGGTTAACATCAATGCCAACACAACAAACTCAATGTCAACTTCCCTATCTACAACCATGCTACAGTGAAGGCACACAAACATAAGCTAGGCTACAGAGGGTTCAAATCAATACCCACATGAGCTATCTCCCATCATGAACCAATGCCAACCTCAAATAGCTAGAACCATGCACACCATAATGCGAACAACAAAAACATCATAAACATGTTCTTGTGGATTGGCATACTATTTTTGTTCTTCCTTCTCTACTTCGATTATTGGTTCTTGTGTAACAACAACATCATTCGCAGGTTCTTATGGAATAGCAGGTTGAAATTATTTGTCCTATTCCCCCACTTGTACTCCATCTGAAGCAATAAAAATCTCCATGATTTTAGTCTCCTCAAGGATTTGTTGGAATCCATTACAAAAAAAATTCATACACTATATAATTCCATTTCTACAGCCTTTTCCAACATATCCAGTCCAATTTCATTCTTAAATGAATTTGTTCTTTAACCGAGGGACGTTGTTTCTTTAACTTCTCATTTTCCTCTCTTAGATTTTAAATGTGAATGCAATTTTCAATTTTTGTCTTACCTAGTGATGTAACAACCTCTCGTTCTTATGTCTTCTCTTCTATAATTGGTTCTTTTGTCTCTTGTTGTTTCTCTAGTTCTTGTTCAAGCTCTAGTGTAACAACAGGGATTTTAGATGTAGAGGGGCCTTCCTATGTAGACTTCTCTTGCTTTAATTTGTCATGTTTCTCCTCAAACACATTAGGTCCAACTGTATCAACACATTTCCCCTCAGATGTACCAATGGTTTTTTGAGTCTCTTCTAGTATAACAACTACTCACACCCTTTTCACATGGATTCTTCCACTAATTGGCATTTCTAATTTCTGTTTCTTCACTATTATCTTCAATTATACTCTTTTCCTATTCCCTTTAGTTGTCTTCACTTCCTCAGCTCCAGTTTGAGGCATAGTTGTTGCTCCAGCAGTTTCTTCCTCCAGAACTTCCAATATAGTTGGGCACCCACCTCGACTTTCCTCTCATTAGTCATCAGACACCACCAAAGTTTATTTTATCTACATCTTCTTTCCTCATGAGGATCAAATAGCGGTCATTCTAATGGAACTCTACCTCTTAGCATTTTGTCAACCAGTCATAGGAGGTGTATACCCCCTACTCCACTTAGAGCATGTGGTTGTCTTTCTATTAGAAGATGTAGCAGTTTTAGCAAGAGTTGTTGTTTTAGCACTGGGTGATGCTTCAGTACTTGGTGTTGTTTTAGTGCTAGGGCTACTTCAACACTAGGTGTTTCTTTAGCACTTGGTTTTGCTTCAACACTGGTGTTTCTTCAGCACTAGGTGTTGCTTCAACACTCTCTTCATGCTCCTCATTTTCACTAACACAAGGCCTCAAACAACATAAACTTTGAAATGGGAACTGATACTGTTACTTGTTTTGTAGAGATAGCAAAAACGTGACCCGATTTCGAAAAGGTATGATGCATAACACACATATTTTTTTAGATCATAGTTTTTGGCACTTTAAATAACCGATACGATTACCCGTTTCATAGGGGTAGTAAAAATGTGACCCGATTTTGAAAAGTGGTGATGTAGAATATACTTCTTTCTTTCCAAAGCATATGTTTTACACTTTAAATTTTCTTATGTATCAAATATAAATATTTGTTTTTAAAAGTTAGTGATTTTCATGTTGATTTTGAAACGTGTTGATGTAGCACACCTTTTTTTAGAGGACTTAGATTTCACACTTTAAAATTTATTATGTCCATTTTTTTCGTTTTTAAATTATGATTACTTAACGAATTTTTAAGTTGTTTTATTTTATTTTTTTAAATGTTGATTACTTAAAAAACAAATATAAAACAACGTATAAAAAGACAAAAAAAATAGTTAAAAAAAAAGAAAAATTATCTCATAAACCATAAATAATTTGAAAAAATATATATATATATATATTATATATATATATATAATTATATATATATATATAATATTATATATATATATAAAATTAAGTAAAATAGAAAAATTTTAAAAAAATTAACAAAATCCAGAAAACAAAATAAAAAGAAAATTAAGAACAAACTAGATTAAAAAAAAAATAAAAAACAAACAAAAAAGAATTTAAAAACTAGTAAAATTAATATTAAAAACATTTAAAAAAACAAAAATAAACAGATGGTTTGTGTAATATAATTTGAAATGATTGATTTATAATATATATATAAAGAGAGAGAGAGAGAGAGAAGAGAGAGAGAGAGAGAGAGAGAGATTTCTTAAATAATGATTGATGGAAACTAATGACAACCTTGATGATTGTGAATGTAGGTCAAACCAGATGGAGAGTTCTGGCCCAACCTCTATGTATTTTCAATCGGAAATAAATCATGCTATGGAAGTGAGCTATCACCTAAGTTAAAGTGTAGTGAATGAAATTTAACCCATAAAAACGCAACTTGAGAAGATGAAAATTTCATGCATGAAGTATATCCTAGCTTGTTTTGAAGGGCTAGAAACAAAATCGAGGACGATGTTTGCTTGGGGTGTTGGGCGGGAGATGTGATACCCCTCATTCAAAAGTAAATATTTAATTTACTTTTACTGCGGTGACTTGGTAATCCATGTTCTATTTGGAAATCCTGGTGGGAAATTTAAATATTTAAAGTTTATTTTAATTTTATTTAAAATTTGGTTATGGCAAGCCATATAATTTATAGGGAAAAGACACTAAATGAAAATGTTTTTAGTTACCAGACAATTAGACAACAATTATTTCCTTCCCTAGATGTAAATAATATCAGTTGGGAGAAGAATCCAAGAGGGTATGAGAGGAAACCTGAGGCAACTAAGAAGGGAGAGAAAGAAACTAGTACTTTGAATAGGGCATTGTTAATGGAAGGCAGGATGTTTCCAATTATGGTATTCTTGAGTTGGTTGGCTAGTGGAATCCCTAAATCAAACGTATTGAGTCTATGAGCTCCTAGTCTAGACTTGTTACAGTCCAAGATTCCTTAGGACATACCTTTTTAGGTCGTTGTGAAACAATTTTTTTGGAAGTGGAAAACTGGCTTGGGGGAAGAACTAGTGGTGATTACCATTCTCTTTGGTTTGGAGGAGTGGTATTTCTCCTTTGTGAACTCCTTGAAAGCCTAAACCTAAACAAATAAGTTTTTCTATTTCTCCAAAACCTCTATTTATTATGTAATTTCTAGGGAATAAGTATATTCTATAAAGTTTAGAACATGAGTTACACGGTCATTGAATGGAATGTTAGATGTTTTTTGTAATTAAAGCAGTATAAATACTTTCTATAAATATTTTGGTACAAATTACAACATGGGAGATTGAATGAGATGGTGATTGTTTCTATAAATGAAAACTGTAATTAGACTAGGTGGTTGAAGAAGCATCAGAAAGACATATTAATACTACAATGGTAATAATTTAATTAAATCAAAAAAGTAAATGCCATTTTTTCTTTCATATTATAACATGAATAAACAAGTCGAAACACTGAAACAAGGATTCCTCATAGAAATTTTAATAATGGGAAGAGTCGTATTAAAAGTTAATTGTTCATAGTAACAACCATTTGAAACACAATATGGTATTCATAACTAAAACCGAAGGGTTCGAAACCCCATAAACATTAACCAATACCCATGAGTTTAGTAAAGGAAAAACATTTTAAAAAGAGACTAAATTACATATATTAAACATGTTTCATGGCTTAGATATGTTTATCAGTAATATAAAAATTACACGACTCGGTATTAAAGAAATTATTGTCTTTATCTAGTAATAAAATTCACAAATGTAAAATTCATTCTCTCATGTCGAACAAAATCAACAACTTAACCATATAAAATTGTTGTAACACTCCAAGTAAATGTTTTTGGGATCAATGTCCATTTCTACAATTCCCATAAACAAAATGACAAAGGAAATATGGGTTTAATCTCGGTAAGAGACATTATCCAACTAGAACCTATTCCAATAAAATAAAAGAGAATCGTTATAAAAGGACCCTGTGAAAACCCTAAAGATTACCTGTGTGGTCACCGACTCTTATGCTCTCCAACCAACAATTCGAACAAACTTATTAGGGTTAATACTATAGTAACCATAGAGCAGAGAAAAATATTGAAATAATCTTGTAAAATTGTGTAGGACCCGGGAAAACAATATCTTAATATCCCGGTGAGAAGCTAACATTAATAAATCTTACAACTCAACTCTAAATGGTGAGAACCTTGAATAAGTGGATGAAGGTTTCCCCTCATTATTGGCATAACCTAAGACAGTGACTATATGCTATAGACATATTTGGGCACTACAACCCTAATCACATATGTCCATAAACCAAGGGCATCTGAGTCCCTAAAAGTTTTGTTTCATGCCCTAAAGGAACAAGGTCAGCTGATTACATCATCTCCCAGAAGTTCTCCACAGAAAATTGCTCTGAACTGGTCAAAACTAGACCATACAAACTACTTAGTGCAAAGGGTGCGATGCATCTCACCCGCCACATGCAAAACGTGTGATGCATACTAGAAAGCCCTTTTGTAGGGTGCAATGGGTGAGAGTAGACAAATGGCAGAGACAGTTTGTAAGGTGGATGATCATGGAATCTTCCAAAAACTTCTCCTGTGACACTTGCCTCTCAGGATTCGCCCTGGGATGAGTAAGAGATCATCAATCTCCAAGTGGAATAAAGAACTATCAAAGAGAGGACACTAATCAAAATCCCAGAAGCCGACTCACCCCCCTGCAATGATCTATATATGAATCCCTAATCCCAAATATCCAAAGGCTGCAACCTTGTATCTTGTAAGGAAGTGTTGTTGGTTTCCTGGAGGAATATCATAGTGTTGGGTGATCTAAGCTTTTCATGAGGTGAACAAGGGCTTTCATGCTGGGAGGATGATGCTAGGTTAGATCAATGGGTTGTAATACTCTCTTCTAATCTTTACATCAATAAAGCTATTCAAGTTTTCCTCCACATTCTTGTATGTCTAATAATATATGCATTTGTGTAGTCAATATATATCTGGTCCTGTAATGTTTATGATTGTAGATCTCTGCACTTTGAAGGTATTATGATCCTTTGACTTTACAAGTACGCTTTGAAGCAGAGTGGTCAAGGAAAGAGTGACAAAGATCTGTCAGAGAGGAGAAGGAACAAGTAAGAAACCGAGCGAAATATTGAGGTTGGTATTCTTTTCTCCTCTCCTATCTACTTCTTGTAAAGGAAAACAAAAGTAACTTTAATCTGTTTGTTTCTAAGATAGGTACCCGTCTTAGTGGGACTAGCAGCTTTTCATAGACACTAGATTTCCCGATAAAAAAATGGCGACTCCGTTGGGGAGTGAATAGCTTGTTTAGTTATCTATATTTTTTTGCTTTATAAACTTATAGACAGAGCCTGAAATCAAGCCAGCTAGCCTTCGAACTACATTTGCTATGCAAGTTCAAAGTACATCAATGTTGCTTCAGTCTATCTCAAGGTTTTGTTCATAAACTAAACAATTGATTTGCAAACATTCTAATTGCCCTGGTGGTGGCTCAAGTAGCCTCATTAGATCAGCTCTATGATTTGCATTTACTGACTATCATTAGCTCAACCTAAATCCCTGAACTAAGCTGCAAACTGTGACCAAGAACCAAGTTGAAGTCTCGTCCTTGGACCATCGAACTTTCTCCTCTTAGGAATTTAGATTCATCGCACCTCCCATGTGTATTAGGTGGGATGCATCACTCTTTCCCTGTGTTACAGGTGTGATGATCAGATAAGACCTCTTCTGCTTCCAGATTTTGGTTTTTGTTCACTCTCTTCAGCTTTATTAAGGAGTTTTGTTGTCTGTGATTAATATACCACTGTGGAAACTCCCTTCCTTTGCATGATTCAACCTCCATAGTAAAAAGGACTGTAAATGTTTTTATGTATTGTTCTCCATTTATGGTTCTCCTTTACAAAGAAGTAGCGTAATCAAACTTTCGTCTTTTGATTTAGAAGTGTCACAAGTGTCGTTTTCAGTCAAAGAAAAGAATCCTATTGTTCTTGACAGTTGATTACATTGTTACTCTTGTATTTGATTTGAATTAATAGTTTTTAAAGTGTCGAAAGCAGTTTCAATTCAAAATCTCAAAGTGTCGTCATTATCTTCCTTTCGTCTTTTGAAAAGAAAATGTCAGTACTGTTGCTTGAAACGATTTAGATTTTTACTTAACATTCTTTCTGTCATTGACACATCTTGATTTAGGACAGTGCATCTAGTGTGTGCTCTCTGCTCTATGTGGAAAGAATCTAGCTTCTCTTTCCTTAGTAGCTAGGATTTTCATTGCAAAAAGAAGATTAAACGATTGTTTATCATCTTAGATTACATTTTAGAAATTGTATATCTACATCACGCGGTGAACCTGAAAGGGAAACTTCTTAAAAAAGATCAACTGTAAAATAAATTCAATGAAAATAAAAACGCTTTGGAACCTACCGCACAACATTTAGAAGTCTAGGCTAGAGATGTATTCTGGCGTCGTAAATCCTGGTAACTGTCGCTTTCATTGTAGGTTGGGTGATTCCTCCTCTTTGAGATGACAAGTCCCAGTACGGACTTGTGCTCCCACATACCGTCGAGTATATATTGGGAGACCACAATAGGCTATATCCTTTATCCTTAGGAAGCCATGTCTACCGCCTTATCGATCGCAATGCATTGAACACAGCATTCAGGAAGATTGACTACCGTATCGTAAAAAGTATTCTGCAGTTTTGTGATTGGTTTGGTAAACCCTCTGTCTATATTTCTAGAGTAGTCTCTTTCGTTCCTTTTTAGAATCCTTAAAGGAAAAGGTCCATCTGATCACTTGTCACTTTAGGCTCATTAAAAATCGAAGGCGAATAGAGTCATCTCTAGTTTTTTCTCGACTCTTAAAAATTGAAAAAGAAATTTGTGTCAAAGCGTCTAAAATTCATTTAATTCGGAATCATCTTTCCCTTATTTTGAGTTGATCGAGTAATCCGCAATCGTGGAAGAAAATCAATCGAAACCTCATCGTTCATGTAGATTAATGAGTCAACCTTCTTTGACTCCAAAAACAAACTTATTCAGGACAAAGCAACTCATTTAACTGGGTCAAAGTCCCCTGGATTGCTTGGGACTTATGTTCCAACATCCTTAGGGACTTTGGTTAGTCCAACCATCTCTGATACCCCTGCCTTTACAGAAGAAGTTCCGCGGCCACAAGAGGACATTAGAACGGATCTTAGTGTAACAGTAAATGCTTATATTCCTAAACCAGCTACATCTAAAGCTAATTCAGAAGGTGTTACCCCTCCAACAGCTATCATTGTAGAGTCTATACCTTCTTCGGCACCAAAACTATTTTACAGACCTGACGGTCTACCTCTCCCACTTGGATTGATTACCATAGAAGAGATTGTGGAGGATCCTCCGTCTAGTACTCCATTGTATTTTGGAGCCGGGATCACCCTATATCCTTCTTCATCAGAAGTTGGTCTCCCTTCATCGCAAGTTCATGTAGAATTGATAGGAAATATCTTGGATAGACTAGATATGTCTGAAAAACCGTCGACATCTAGGACTGTGTCATCTGACACAGCAGTAGCAAAACCTCCTGCTACTACTCCAACAATGTTCACCGGTATACCATCTGTCCCAACTAGCTCTCAATTGCTAGATGGAGTGCATCGAGGGACTGTTTCAATAGTACGTCCTGTTCCCGTTTGTTCGTCTGGAATAATATCTGGAATCTCTTATGTTGAGTCTCAGCAAATTGATCATTCGCAGTAATACCAATTTGGGCAACCCAATCCCCAAAGGAAAATCCTTCCTTTGAGCACTGGATTATTGCTGTATGGGGGGCAGTATGCCCTTTCATTGTTCCCTCTAGGAGAACAACCATATGAGAGTTCACAACAGTTTTCCGATCATGCTGGAATTACATCCAGTGGTTTGGTTTCGGTATTGCCTTAACAACCAAGAGTTGTATACTCAATACAACAAAGCCTACTTGTGTCGAATATCCCCACTACACTAGCCATTGTGATGATGTCGCAAGTACAAGCGTTGCCTGTCGTATGCCAACCTCAAGACTCTCAGGTCGTAATACAACAGCCTCTTGTCTCCACGATGCAACCACAATCACCGATTAGTGTCTCCTTAACTGGAGTGACCCAGGTTCAGATGGGTACTATTACCCCTCATCTTGGTCAAATAGCCAATATTGGACAACAACAAATGGCTTCACAACAATGGCTAGTACAATATCAACAACCGCAATTCCAACAAGCTTACCAAGGACCTGAGCAGCAAAGCTTTGTGGGTAATGAGCAGTCGTATATTCAAAACGGTCAACATCAATAATATCATAATGGTTATGCCCATTAGCCTTATGAAAGCTATCAGCGTCAAATACATTATGCTAGTATGCAAAGACCCACTGCTCAGGCAATCTCGTCTTATCCTGCATATGCTTTGCCAAACCTAAATCAAAAATTTCCCTTCATGGTGACTTTCGAGTTACCAGATCTAAATCAACGAACAAACAATCCAATTGCTTATGCCCCTTGGTGGCCAACAATTCCTCATAAACTCCGTCAGATATTCCTAAATTTAATGGAAATCCGGATGAAGACCCGTCGAATCATGTGATGACCTTTCATCTATGCTATTCATCCAACACTCTCAATGATGATTTGATTAGGCTTCACCTTTTTTAGTGAACGTTAACTGGTCCAGCAACAAAATGGTACATCGAATTTCCTAGCGTTTCATAACTTCAGCACCCTTGCCACAACCTTTTTAACCCATTTTCAGTTACCAATAAGGTACAAAACAGGAACAGAGCTTCTTACCAATTTCAAGCAAATGACGGCCACTCACATATATGATCATATTCACGAATGGCGACGCCATCGTAGAATGGTAAAAACATATGTTCTTGATCAGCTGCTAGCTAAATGGTTTATTAAGTCATTATTACCTTCTATCACATAAGATATGGAAAAGGGAGGGGTCGTCACTGAAGAGCAAGTCATTGCTTGTGTGCAATATCTAGACTTGATCTATACTCAGTCTGACAGGCTCTATGACAAAATCCCTGATGCTCCTAGACCAGAGTTTTCCATTCATCCTCCTCCTAAATTAAGCAAAGACTCTCATGCCTGCAATGGCTTGATAGGGACGACTAGCACGAAAACCGTCAAGGCTACATCGAAGAAAGCTCGTATGGTTTCTAGTCAAAATGCAAATGAAGAACTTCTCGCCTCGGAGGTAAATGTTGTGTCGACTGACAAAGCCAAAGAACCGAAGCAACCAAGAGGCAAGAAGAAAAATAAAGGGAAAAAGGAGAAATAGAAGGAGTTGTCTCCTAAAAAATCTTCAGCAAACCCTTCTGGGCAAAGGAAACCCCTTGCGGGGTGTTAGATATGTGATGAGGATCATTGGATGAGAGATTCTCCACATAAAGCTGAAGTTAAGAAACTCTTTAAGAGTTCAAAAACCTCAATGGTATTGACTGATCCATTTCCAAACCTGGGAAACAATCTAGTTGCCAGTGACAATGCTTCCCGATCCCAAGTGCTTATGTTGTCCATGTCGAAACAATAAAATGATGCTTTGATATCGACAAGGAATAAATATTACAGGAATCCACAGTTGTCGAACAACAAGGCTATTGATCAACCTAGTAGTTCAACAACAACTTCGACCGAAGTTGTGCCACCCATCATTCCTGAGCTAATGATAAAGCTGCCAAAGGGAGTAGTACACAAATCGACATTGAATCCTCCTGCCAGAGTATCACAAAATTATAATATAGTCGAGGACCTGGCCCAATCACCGTCCACTATGTCAACACTTGAGGTACTACAAAATTGCCCCTCCAAGAATCAGGCTCTATTATCAGCAATAGGTGGGATTGACCCAGCAGATTCCAATCTTGTGACCTTTAATCATAAAGGATATGACCCTAAGTTACCATCTCAACTCGCTTTCCTTATTCAAGTGAAAGCCCTCAAAAAAACTATTCATCGAACAATTATTGATGAGGGGGCATCTACATGTATTATGTCAATGAGTTGCTGGAAAACTTTAGGCTCACCAACCTTTTTGCGATCATCAACAACGTTAAAAGCATTTGATGAACGAGCATACACTCCATACAGGATTTTAAGTAACTTGCAAGTTGAACTAGGGGGTAAAACAGTAGAAATTGATGTTGAAGTTATCGATGGAAACCTCAATTACAACATCCTACTGGGAAGGCCCTAGATTTATGCTATGGCTATTATTGTGTCAACATACTTTAGAAAGATTGCATTTCCTTTTCAAGGAGGAATTACAATCGTTGACCAACAAATCTTCCTCCCCAATAGTTCACAAGTTACGGAAAGCATTCTGATGATCCATGGAAACTCTCAATCACTTCAAAATGTCAGAGTAGGCCTCCTAAAGGAAACTTCCTTAATGGGTACTTTCACACTACTGCCTTCGAGTAATCTGGCGGAAGTGGCCACAGTGGAAACCTATAATATGATGTCTTCGATATCTAAAAGATTCAGAAGATTCCTGAACATTTTGTCAGCATGGATCATCGCCATTTTAGAAATATTGTAGCAATCAATTTTCTTGGCCTTGGGGGCAAACCCAAATCAATTCTCATTGAGTGTTTGGATAGATAGGTCTAAGGAATATGAAACCTCTTCAGATCCTTGGTCGCATGTACATTCTACAGATGAAGGAATCATTCAGTCAATGATGATAGGAGAGGGACCATGGGAAGATTACCACCATCGTTCCCATCTTCCAGATTACCACGAAGATTATTCCGGAAACCTTATTCATCCTTCAGTTTTTGATTTTCTATCAAATACTGTAAATATGGTGGATTATGAGGATAGTTCTTTTATTGTGTCAACATCATTAAAAATGAAACAACTCCCTTTCCAAGTCGAATCTTTCAAAGATCTCGAAGGTAAACCTTCATTCCAACCAACGCGTTGAATGTAATGAAGCTTGGGGGGCATGCACCTCGATTTGTATCATTATGCTGGGGGCAAGTGAACTTATAACAAGCATAGCTTTTCCTTTCAAGCTTTTGTAAACATGAAACTGAATCTGAGCATATGTTGTCACATGGTTCAAGCTCATTAAAAAATGAACCAGGCCACGAGCAGTGTTACCATATGGTTCAAGCTCGTTAAAAAATAAACCCGCCACAAGTAGTCTTACTGTAGGGTTCAAACTCGTTAAAAAATAAACCCGCCACAAATAGTGTTACTGCAGGGTTCAAGCTTATTAAAAAGTAAACCCACCACAAGCAATGTCTCTGCAAATTTTAAGCTCGTTAAAAAATAAATCTAGCCATGAGCAGTTTTATGCAAAGTTCAAGCTCGTTAAAAATTAAACCTAAGCGATGAGCATATGTTCCACCAGAGTTTAAGCTCATTAAAAAATGAACCAATCTCTGGTAAATAACCATTGTGAATGCATTATCATCAGCTTTTGAGCCTTGGTCATGTTCCTACCATCACCTTCACTCTGTTTTAGCCGATCATATGCCTCCATTTAATCGATAACACTATACTGTGAAGCCCTAACTCCCAACACTTGCAAATAAGAGTTAATATCATTATGTGTAACCCTAGCCTCTCAGAATAAACTTCAAAGGGTTGAATAAAGGAATTATTACCTTGCTAGTTGACACCATGGCTTGGAACTAGAGTAATTCAATGAAACAAGGAACCAAAGTTCAAGTCACGAGAGCATAGCTCTATTGGACACATAGAGGGTGTGAATGGGGAGATAACATGACAAGGCAAGGGGTGGTTACACCCCATAACCAACCCTAATAACCATGGACCGTTAGATCCCAAGCCGTAGTGCTCTAGAGTCAAAATTGTTGCCACTTCACCTCAATGAATACAAGCTAGATGACCAAGAATAATCTAAAACATGATTATATAGAAGTTTGAGTAGTCTAAGCCAAAGCATAATCTAGGGTAAAATTATATGTATATAGTAAGTTTTAATGAAATACCAAGATCAAAACCAACCATTGAATGTCATATAATGTGCAATTTAACCTTGTTATAATTGGCATGGTGAACAACAAGGCCGAGTTTAACTTTAGGATAAGTGTGCGTCATCCTACAAGTCTCTCAATATATATACATGAATATGGAATAAAAGTTATACGTCAAAGAAACATTAAATCCCATGTTACTATATATAAGTGAAAGTTGGGAAATGTAATATAACATATCGGTAGGCTTATAACCATCATTATTGAATGTTAATTCCAGTGTAAAACACATTAATAACTATAAAAAAAAAATGGGAGTGAGTGTATGTTACACTCTTAAATATGTATCTAAAGGGATTTAAACTGAAGACCCTTTCCTCTCCTCTCCTCGTGTGAAAACTTTTCCAATGGCTATTAAATTGGTAACTCCATCCTCACGAACCACCAACAAACAATAAATATAATTCCTTAATAACGCCATCATCACGAACCACCAACAAACAATAAATATAATTCCTTAATATCCGTTAAAATAAAAATACATCAATCATTGGAAAAATAAAACTATATTAAAAAAATTAAACAAGTTGAAAATATTAAAACTTACATCTTTAGCATCAAACAAGTGTATTTGCTTGACTTATTAATATATAGAAATGGATTATGCTTTGATTGAATAGTAATATGGGATTTATATTTTCCATAAAATTTGAAAACATAATTAGTTATGGAAAATCAAATCCTCTATCATAAATTATGGAAAAAAACTATTTGTTATTTGAAGGAAAATAACAAGGAAAAATAAAAACTCCTTGATATGTTATGTAAACATCAAAATTTATGTTAAAATTATTTATTATTTTAAATATCTACTAGAGTATATTGCAAGTTAATTTTCCAATTTTAAGAATTATAATTACTATTTATTTGGAATTTAAAGTGGTGTTTGTGTGGGTAAATTTCTGTCAAATTGACGTTTTAGAAACCTAAGTTTCATTAATATGTGTAGACCCATCAATCTTAACTATTGAATGGGATAGAATTATATAGGAAAATTGTTAGTAATTTTTTTTATAAAATACTATTTTTAAATAATTATAATAAAATATAGCTATATTTTTTTTACATATTTTACTATAATATTTAATATTAGTAAATAGTCAATATATAAATATATATATTAGAAAGAAAATATAAATATCTATTATTGTCATTTGTTAAGCATTGGGTATTGAGTTCGCCTTGTACTCAACAATATAAATTTTGTTAATGGAATGATTAAAATAAAAACTTATTTCATATAACATGTTAACATGTTTGGTTAAATAATTATATATATTATATATAGATAGTATGATATAGATATAATATAATTAATTAATAAAAAATTTTATTATTCATCTTTTATAACCATTATATTTTTATATAGAAATACAAATTATATGAATTATTTTCTTATTGCAATATCGTCATATAATATTTATTGAATTTGAACATTAGATTACAACAAATGGCCTATGACCTTTGTCTTATAGATTGAATTTGTTTCTTAATAATTAAATAAATAATGTAATTATTATATATAATTATAATAATAGTAGTATTATGGTGTAAGACATGTGATATCTTATGTGGTCAGATATATGGCTTGATATCTTCTGCAGTTAATATATAAACAAGTCAACATATATAAACTCTATAGTGTGGTCATATATAAGCACTTCAACAATAACTTTTGTGGTGCGATCATACTCATATCCAACACCTCGTGTGTCATGCCCCCAGGCCTACGGTAGTCTTTCAATTGTACTTGGCGAGGTGCGACGCCACCGAACACTTTCTTTTTACTAATACTTATGTTCATGGACTAGACCTAACCATTAGTCTACTTAGTTTGTTTTTCGCAACCAAGTATTATTAATGTTTCCTTTATACCAATGAACACCCATACACATTCATTATCATCAGCAATCATATAAGAGAACACAATTGCACAGTATAAAGGAAGGGGCAACTCCCTGAACAATGAGTCTACCCAAATACAATATATTATACAATCTTTCAATGTTACAAAGCTTTACAAGTATACTTGGAAACACCAAGTTTCATACTTAGCCAATTTTACATCAAGGCAACACCTTCGTTTTCCAACAAAGTTCCTTGCCCGAGTTAAGTGGGGGCGCCCTCGCACAAACCGCCAATCGCACTCCTCAACCAAACTTCGTTCACCTTGCATGATGGGCAGGCGACCCACCTGAGTCACCCTCTGTTTACTCCTACACGGCAGGCGGGCGACCTCACCCGAGTCCCCTTTTCCACCTTCGCATTTAGCCTTGCATGGTGAGCTGACGACCTCACTCGAGTCGCCACTCACACTTCTTTACCAAATGTAGGGCACCTGCCTTACCCGTGCCTTCACTGAACACTGGGCACCTACCTTACCCGGGCCTTCACTGAACATCGGGCACCTGCCTTACTTGCGCCTTCACCTACACCCAAGTCTGCGTGCTAACGTCGTGTAGCATTGCCCAAGAATGGGCACATTAGGCTACGCCTTGCTGCAGCCTCCTACACCTCCTTCACACTTCTCCTTGCAATGTAGAGCAAATGATTTTTGTTCGAATGATCCTCCAAAGCTCCAATAATGTGCCAATATATACGCATTGTTATGTGGTCATGCCTCCTCTTGACCGACCCTTGTCTAACATCAACTGATGCCCTCTCCTTCACCTTTCCATGCAGTCGACCTATTGGCCAACACTCCAAACGCGATTCTCCACCGTCGGCTTATTTCGATGAATGCCCATGTTGTCCACCATATAAACATGCCTGCTAAACACTTTGTCCATAATATTTTCAAGTGTCCCTTTGCTATTATGTTTCGTTCATGCGCACTTTACCAACCAACCTTCACAGTTTGCCTTTCATTCATTCACTTGCTTGTTTCAGTTATGCCAAGGACCACAGGTCCTTACATCCTCCTCCACCTAAAGTCATTGTCGTCCTCGACAATATCCCATCCTAGTAGCCATCCACCAAGATCAAGATTTTTATATCCGAATAGTCTTATCCATGATATCAACTCCTCGACATACTGCAAACATCCCTGCAACATATGTAGAACTTCCATCTCCATCATGTCTTGTTCTGGCAACCAACTGTCACCAAGCTCACCATACTAGGGCATACACCCCATTAGTATGTCATACATCAGAAATCATATCAATCCATGACCATCAACCATCTCATCGCAATCTCCACATGCTGCTGCCCATTGTGGAAGGTTGTCCTCTCCATCTCAAGCTACATGCCCACTGCAACATCTCGTGTCGACCTCATCATGTATCGTCATCATGTGAACTATTTCCATGATACTCCAACCGTCATGCTCAAACCATGAGAATGCACATCCTTATGTCACCATCAATTGTTTCTCTGAACATCCCATCACATCATCAACTCGATCAAGCATCCATCTCCATATAAGTATAAGTCATGCTCAGGTCCATGAAATAGTCCTCATCTCATCTACAACATTCTCATGATGTTTGGTGTTAATGTGCTGCATGAAATCAGTCGCATCTATCCCAACATCATCCATCTGCAAAACGTCCATCTCCTCAAAGTGAAGAGATCATGTCATCAAAATATGACTCTTGATGTGCCACATCTAAGTCCATGAAGCAACCTCCATCATCTCTGTTATGTGCCATCCCTCAAGTCTGCCATAGAAACAAGTATACACCTATCTCATCTATCCATGTGTTGCCCTTGATCATAGGTCAATCAGCTCCCATGTGTCAAAAGTGGTTAAGTCTCGGCTCAACGCATGCCCAAGTGTTGCCACCAAGGCATCATCAATGTTGTAACTCCATCACTCCAAAGTGTCTCATATCGATCCTCCACATCAAGTCACTCTTCTATGCCACACCCATACATGTACTTGAAAGTATGCATCCCATTCTATATCAAAGTATCTAACCTCAGCTCCTTAATGCATCAGATCCTCCAAGTCCACCATATATTAAGTCCCCAAAAGTCACAACCTCATGTCATCATGAGCTCCATGTGTCATCTCCAACCAACATCCAGCAAGCATATAAGTCTCTGCCCAAAGGTCTCTACAAGATGCCTCAGCTCTCCATGTAGTAGGAATGCTCCATAGTCTGCTCACAACTCCATCCAAGTCCATGGTCTTGTTGTACAAGAGTGCACAACCTCTCCATCAGCTCATAAACAATAAGTCTCCATGTCATCAACAAATCCACCTGCACCACATCCCTCCCTTTGCACTCCTCATTGGATGCCCATAAGTGACACCTTTACAAGTGCTCCTACATAATGTCCTTGCATAAGACTTCCATGCTCCATGTCTCCAACCTGATGTCTATGACTAAGTTTCACATGTAGTCCAACTAAGTAGACCCATCACAACAATCAGTCATCCCCATTCAAGTCTAAAATGTTCGGTCTAGTGAACTCGGTCACCCAACCATATCATCATCACGCGAGTCTCTCCATCATAGCTTCCCCACTTAAGGTTGCACTGAGGCTTCCTCTCTTAGTCTCGACCATGAGAAGTCCACTCAAGTGTCATCATACCTCAAGTGTGTGCCCTCCAACCTGTCCATAAGTCATGCTAGGCCCTTAGCCAATTCTCCATGTGGCTAAAGCATGACCCAATCCTTCACAATGATCATCATGTTCCTCCCTTGTCACGAGCCTTTATGCCTTCCACCATAAGGTCACAAACAACCCCAACAAGTCCTGCAACAGTCAACAATCCTTACTTCTCTATACAAGGTCTCATCATAGTCATCAATGAAACACAAGTATCAATACTACTGACATCATCATCATCATGAGGCTCCTCCATGGGAGTATCCTCATCCATCCATGTCTACAAACTGCACGATCCTGGCCCAACTTGATCAATCTCAAGTTCATCCTCCATCGTTGCCACATTTGCAACATCCTTAATCATCACAGCTTCCTCTTCTTTGTCAGCACAATCTACAACTTCATCTTGCTCCATTCTCCAACCAAGTTGAAGAAGTTCGTCTTCAACATTATTTTCCAAGACTTCGAGCTTCTCTCAAATCCAGGAGTTCTCTTCTTCATCTGCTTCAACCTGTATAAGGTAAGAAAGAGCTTCCCTTCACATTCTTCCAAACCTGCCATGCCTTGTTGTTCAGCTTGGCCCAAACACTAAGCTTCACCTCAGCTAAACCTATCTCACCATTCACCTACTTCACCAAGTTCCTTGTAATCATGAACCAGTCCTTGTTCCACTTGTGTGTGAAACCAACTTCCTTCACCTAGAAGTACCTGCTTCCACTGTCATCAACTGTTAAGCTTCTTCAACCCTGAATCAACTTCAATACCATCTGTACTTCGTCATGAGCAACCCTGCTCTGATACCAACTGTCACGCCCCCAGGCCTAGAATAGTCTTTCAACTGTACTTGGCGAGGTGTGGCATCACCGAACACTTTCTTTTTACCAATACTTATGTTCATGGACTACGCCTTACCATTAGTCTACTTAGTTTGTTTTTTGCAACCAAGTATTATTAATTTTTCCTTTATACCAATGAACACCCATACGCATTCATTATCATCAGCAATCATACAAGAGAACACAATTCCACAGTATAAAGGGAGGGGCAACTCCCTGAACAATGAGTCTTCCCGAATACAATATATTATACAATCATTCAATGTTACAAAGCTTTACAACTATACTTGGAAACACCAAGTTTCATACTTAGTCAATTTTACATCAAGGCCACACCTTTGTGTGCCAACCAAGTTCCTTGCCTGAGTTGGGCGGGTGTGCCCTTGCATGAACCACTAACCGCACTCCTCAACCGAACTTCATTCACCTTGCACGATAGGTAGGCGACCCACCTGAGTCACCCTCCGTTTACTCCTACATGGTGGGTGGGTGACATCATCCAACTCCCCTTTTCCACCTCCACGTTTAGCCTTGCATGGCAGGCTGGCGACCTCACCCGAGTCGCCACCTATGCTCCTTTACCAAATGCCAAGCACCTACCTTACCCACACCTTCACCGAACACCAGGCACCTTCCTTACCCGCGCCTTCACCGAACGCTGGGCACCTGCCTTACCCGCGCCTTCACCTACACACAAGCCTGCGTGCTAATGTCATGTAGCATTGGCCAAGAGTGGGCACATTAGGTTGTGCCTTGCTGTGCCCTCCTACACCTCCTTCGCACTTCTCCTTGTCATGTAGAGCGAATGATTCCTATTCGAATGATCCTCTAAAGCTCCAACAATGCGCCAATATATACATATTGTTACATGGTCGTGCCTCCTCTTGGCCAACCCTTGTTTAACATCAACTGATGCCCTCTCCTTTGCCTTTCCATGTGGTCAACCTATCGGCCAACACTCCAAATGTGATTCTCCACCGTCGGCTTATTTCGATGAATGCCCATGCTATCCACCATATAAACACGCTCGCTCAACACTTTGTCCATAATATTTTCAAGTGTCACTCTGCTATTCTGTTTCGTTCGTGCACACTTTGCCAACCAACCTTTGCACTTTGCCTTTCATTCGTTCACTTGCTTGTTTCGGTTATTCCAAGGACCACAGGTCCTTACACCATGGATCTTTATTTTTTTATGTTGGGTACCAACACCAGTGGCCTGTGAAGTTCACCAAGCTTCAAACATCGTGCAGTTGTGTACTCTAGTGTAAGACCTACAATATAGGTTGTAGATTATTGTATGTGATCTCAGAATTGGGTGAGGTCTACATAAAATCGTTGAAGATTTATCTTTATCATTGGGCTTCTTCCACCCAGTTTTAAGAAAGTTGTTGTATTAGTGATTTGTCACTGTCACTGTGGATCTAGCCTAGCAAAATCAATGAAGAGCAGTGACATAAAACATATCTTTGAGCTGATTTTCCAGAAAAGTTTTTGTGCATTGACAAGCACGTTTAGTGCCACCGTTTTGAAGGTTATCCATTGAATAGTATGTGTGGAAGGATATGTGTTGAATGGTTTTTACTTCTCTATGGTGATTCAATTCTTCATATAAACACTTGTCTTGATAATTATATTCGCTCTGCCTTGTGGTGGATCGATAGCTTCTTGTCTCTGTAGTGGCTCGATAATTCTATTCGCTTTGCTCCATGATATCTTCTCATCTCTAATATGCAGTGGCTCTGAGTTAAACTCAGTGATGTTGATTTATATTTCTCTTTGGTGGCTCGATACTATACTAGCAATATATTATATTAACTCTGCAATTTGGTGGCTCGATAATTAATTTTCTCTGAGTTGTGGATACATTACTATTGGTTTTACGACGCTCAATAAAACTCGAATAGGTGCATAGATTCCCTTTTAATCTCTTCTTATTAAGTTTTTCTTATTTACACTATGATTACTTCCTCTCACATTTCTAAGCCCCTTTTTAGTAAAAGGAGATCAAGTAAAATTACCCTAGAGAGTCTTTATGAGTACATTGAATCTTTATCATGATAAAGAGAAGAAAGAGAAAATCAATTTAAACTAGAATTAACTACAATGCTTGACAACAATAACAAATTGCTAGAAAATAAAATAATCACACTCGAGACTAAACTCCAAGGAATGAAAGGTAGAATTCAAGAAATAGAACATAGTAAAGAATCAATGGTTAAAGAAAATAACACCTTGAAAAGTGAGATTAAAAATCTAAAAGACCAACTGAATAATAACTCAACCCTAAATAACACAGAGAAGAAATTAGATATTAAACCCATAAAGGAGGAAATTAAAAAAATAATTGAACTCGACCATGAGCGCCATAAAAGAGCCTTATACCTTATAATTGCTGGTATATAAGAACAAAAAAATGAAGACACGTTAGAAATAGTAAAAGAACAATTCAAAAAAAAATCTCAAATTCAAAAAAACTTACCTCATAGAAGAAATAAAGGTAATAAAGTTGTAATGACCATAAATTAGATATACTCAAGAAACCCCTAAGCCTAAAAGGAACAAGAATCTTTATAAGATCTCATTCCAAAAGACCAAGTTGAACTTAGGAAGTAAGTGAAAAAGAGCAAGGAGGCAAGAAAAGAAGGGAAATGGTAAATCATTAGGAATAAGAAATTTATTATTAGAGATAGAGTCTAAAATACAAGTGATAAATAGTGAATAGAATCACTTTGGATCTTGTTCTAGAATTTCCATGGTTTTCCATGGTGTAAAGGTCCTATGTTAAGTTGGATCCTGATTGATATTGTTCTTATTCTTTTAGTTGAAACTTATGGTCATGAGAAATCTAGGGTCCCTTACTTTGATGGGTTCATTATTTTGTCATCTTGGAATAAGAAATCCACCCAGAGGGGTCTTGGTGGTATAGATTCTTTTATAACGAAAATGTTTTCTTCTAACATCCTACTTTATAGTCGGCCCCTTCAATCAGTATATTTGGATCAAGATCTCTGATTCTACCACCAGTAGATTTTTTCTTGCAATTTTCTATTTCACTCCTATCAACTCTACATCCTATAACAAAAATGAATTGGATAAGAATTTTCCTTCCAATACCATAGAAAAATAAATCCGCAATCTAAGGAATGAAGGTAATATCCTTTTGCTTGGGGACTTCAATGCTAGAACTGCTACTAATGAAGATATTATGTTAAGTAACAACTCTAACACCGACCCCTTGTGGCTTGGCGAAGATGGTAACTTAGCTAATAGATTCAAGAGAAGTTCTGAAGAGATAATCAAGAACTTATTCGTCATTGATCTCCTCAAGCTTTATATTTCCTGGGAACTTATTATTTATAATGGTATTAACAAGTGGCCTTCCTCTAGCTAAATTACATGCTTCCATGGGCTGGGTAGTAGTGTTGTGGACTATACGATTTCTAACACCCATGTCCTCAACCATATTACAAACTTTGAGCTATTTAATGGTTACGATCCTTAATATGACCACATGCCTTTTTCTTTAACCCTCAATCATGCTATGCATACTAGCCACATCCAGGAGACTAGTGAAAGAAAAAGACACACTCTCTTCGATAGAAGTAATGTCGACCTTTTCATTAGGAATTTAGAAATGGATTTAGGCTCCCTCACTAATAGTAACAACATTGAACAAATTTATTACAATTTTACTAGTACCCTTTCCGCTACAATCAATAGGTTCTCTATTGAGACTTCATATTGTTACACAATAAATTGTCACCATGACTTTCTACAGTTTGTGTGAGTCCATCAACACTCATATATACCTCCTTTGCAAGTCTTAGACCTTATCTCTTCATGTCAAGCCTTGAAAATGGGAGAAATACCTTAAAAATATCTTAAATCCTAGTTTCGCACTTTCTCCTAGCATTTCCTATGGTGCTGCACCCAATAGTCATGTCCCCTGCGAACCTGACCACTCTGTCTGTTAAGTGATGGGTTCGAACCCCTGTAAAAGTTAAAAGGGCATGAGTTCATTCTTAAAAAATCATCTTGGGTCACTTATGGATGCTTCTAGAAGGAATATTACGATGGCAAGTCCGCTCCACCTTGGTTCATCCATTCCATAACTAAGGGAGCTAACTCCATGATATGAGGTGCTTATCCCATTGAAGGAGGAACTTATCCCTTCAATGGTGACCTACAACTTCCTCCATTTGCACTATAAATTCAGGCATTGGGCTGGTTGTAGGGGAGGTTGAAAGTTGAAGATTCTTGAGGGTAAATGCTACTAAAAATTAGACTTCCTTTTTGAGCTTGTGAGAGGAGAGATCACATACCTTTCATTTCATTTGGAAAGTGAGTGAGGCTTGTCAAAGTAGAGGGGACTCCTGCTGGACCCTGGAAAGAGCTTGTGCAACATCAAAGCAAAGGTTGTAAGGTTCTTTTATTCATAAAGTTAATACAATCAAGTTTTTTTTTTCTCAATGAACTGTCTCTAATGGTTTATTTTATGAGCTCCTTGATCTTCATAACGAACATGTTTTATCACAGTATCTATGCAGGTGTGCTTTGATGTGTGTTTGTTTGTGTATGCAGGTTATTAAAAAGGAATTGCTTGAAGCTTTTGAAACAAAGCTACCACAAACAAGCGTTGGACCGAGGTAGGGTCTGTTACACCTCTTAGTTTTCATTTATCAATTGAAACATGTTTATAGAAAAGTATATTTGTTTGTGCTGCTTGTTGCTAGATATCATTCGATACTAGGGAGATCGGTCTTGTCTGCAAGAACGATTTATCCGGCCAACAAATTGGCGACTCCACTTGCTACTGGTTTGGTTTGGCTTTTGATTTGTCTTTGCTTTGACTTGAGAAATTTAACTTTTGGTTTCTGATTTTGCCTTGATGTGTGTGGGATTGGGTACTTGTTAGATCCTGGTTTGATTTTTATTTTTTGGATTTTTGGAAGAGGACCGCACCTTCTACGTTAGGTACAGTGCAGACCTGTCCGCGCTGTTACACTATAACACAGAGCGATACCACACCTGGTTCTACTGGGAGCCTACGAACCCTGTCAAAAGTTTGAAAAACCTAAGATCCATCCGCCCAGTTAGGTTTAGTTTTTGTCCATAGTTGTTAGTTTATGCCTAGATCTGCACTTGTCTTGATAAAAGTTCCTCGTGGGTTAGTTTTCATTTGCATTCTCGTTTGAAGTGATTTTCTAGAAGTTTTGCCTGTTGGATTGATTTTTTCTTGGTATTTGTAATAGCTCAGAGGTCAGAAGCCTTAGAGTCTTAGATCACCCTGGTCTCTCTGGTCTTCTTGCTGAGTTTGACTAGTTTATGAAATCTATCCTTGAAGAGAGCTAGATCCCATTTTTCACTTTTGCAAAACTTTGATTAAACTTGATTAAAAGTTTCGAATTTCATTTTTTATTAAAACATAATTGGGTGTTTGTGATTGGTTTGTTGGGATGAACAAATTGATCCTTAGTTAGATGAAAAACTAAGTTAAGCATCCTCAAAAACATTTCAAGTTTCTTTTCAATCCATTTTGGTTTAGATCTCAAGATTAGATTATAGTTTTGAGTTTTTCATAGAAATTATAGAAGCTTGTAGAAAAATTTGTTTTCAATCATTTTTCGAGTTTTTCTAGAAATCTTAAAAGCTCCCTTGAAAGAGTTGTTTTTTCTTGTAGTTTTTTATTATTGAAAAGCAAAGGGATTTTTCGTGAGCGTGATTAGTAGTCTCATTTTTTAAAGTTCTTTGAAAAAGACAAAAAAATTTCCTTTAAGTTGTATGTTGAGAGAAAGATTTGATTTTCAAAGCATTGTATTTTCAACTCTTCCTTAGCTAGAAATTCATTGAAAAGGAAAATGAATTATTATCATCTTAGGTGCATTTTTTTAGTGTTTTGGGGTCAAGTCTTCACACCATAAATTTTCATGTCCACACCCATTGAATTAAGAAACAACCAATAAAATTAACGCTTAATTAAAATCCATCTAGCAATCTTTTTATTTTCTAGGGCTCTTTTCACCAACATAGCTTAGGCTAGTATCTTGGACTAGGGAGTAATTAACTCTCCAAGATAGTTTAAATAAACAAGTAGTCAATCTTGCGGTAGGGAGAAATTCCAATTGTTACATCTATGCTCTAGGAAAGCTCCTCTTAAAGGAGAAGCACGAGTTCATATCTGAACCAGTGTGGGAATCAATCCTTTCTCATTGGAAACAATGGAAGATATTCATGTATTAAAAACGCTAAACCTCGGATTGACCATTATCGAGGAGCCTGGGGTCACTTGTTGGTAAAGCTTGGATTATTTCAAGGAGCCTTCAAGGGGATTGAGCTTGTTACTCTGCCCCTGCGTGCGTATCGAATCATAGAGTGTTTTCCCAGGTATATTTGTTTCCGTTGGTGACCTTAGTGGCCATAATCTTTAGGATTATTTCCTAGGTGACGGTGGAGGGAAGATCCCACTATACCTGGAGCAAACGTCGACTAAACTCACTTAGAATCTTTGGGGGGTTATCCTCACTCGAGACGGTTATAGTGAAGAAACTTGTGCCAGTCTGTTTCATTAAGCAGGTTGTTGGTGTAACTGTTCCAACCGCCATTTCTGTATTGAATTCTGTGATGTTGGATTTCATCACCAACTAGTGTTTTCGATCCAGAAAGATACTATTTGTGTGTGGTTTGATCTCCTAGATTTATTAGGCATGAGCTTCAAATTGTTTAGTTCCTTAGAGACTTTAGGTGGCTTTCTTGAGATTTTCTTTGTTTTCGTGTGAAGTAATTAAATAATTAATCATGGCTAAATTACCGAGACAATCCCATCGACTTCGGGGACAGCCTCTCGAATTTACACCAAGTTAACTTAAAGGGCTGCGAGCTCTTGTCACACCTAGTGAAAGTAGAGTTGGGTCACCAGAGGCCGGAGAGTCTTTGTTAATCATACATCTTGATCATCTAGTTCAAGCAACAGAACATATTTCTGAACTGATTTCATTTTCCGAAGTTACTGGTAGTATTACTCATACTAGTTCATTAGCCGAAGAACCTGAAATCTCTGAACATGAAACTGAACCTGCTGCTACTCCATCTTCGGGATTTGCTTCTCTTGTTTCTAGTGATCCTAGTTCACCCAGGGTAGAAACTATCATTACCCAGAATCTTCCTTTTGGACTCATTTCCATAGAAGAACTTGTCAGTCTGAACGAAGGTATAAGCATCCCCGAAAATCAACAATCCCATTAGCGTGACTCCATTTTCTACAATCCCATTAGAGGTGACGCTTGGTATATTTCGTTTACCAACTTTTTAGAAAATCCAGGTCTCGCGTCTTCACCACCTCGATTTCCTTTCCATCCAACACCCAGAGGTTATTATCCTCCTTTGAATATGTCGAGACAGTCATCCTTCTTTTCTCAGACGCCAGAAACATTTTTACATGGCGGTTCTTCTATTCCTCCTGGGTATCAGTCTTTATCTGGTACATTTTCAGGAGCATATCCTCAACCCATCGAATATGTAGTATCTCCTGGTAATAGTAGAACTAAACCATTAAGTGTCGAAGAGATTCTTATGATGTCTGGTACTACTCCTAACCCGCAACCTCAACGTAGTTCAATACCCCCTGGGGGGCAGCCGCAAGGTACTCAAATACCACCTGGGGGGCAACCTCAAGGATAGTACATCCCTACGGGACAGTGTTTTCCTCAAGGTCAACCCTAGTACCAATACGTACCTCAATTTCAACCTCAGTTTCAATATGTGCCTCAAGGTCAGTACCAACCGCAAGGTCAGTACCAACTGCAAGGTCAATACCAACCTCAAGGTCAGTACAACCCTCAAGGTCAATACCAACCTCAAGGTTTCCAACCACCTTCAAGTCTATCATTTGTTCAAGGAATGGGAAATGTACCGTATAATTATCAACCTTACACTCAACCTAGTTTTGGTCCTCAATATGCTCAACCTGTTATGGGTCCATACCCCAGAATGAACATGGGGTGGGATCAACAGACTTCACAACCCAGTGTGCAGTTGTCATCTTAATCTGGACAGCCTTTGATTTCTGGTTCACCCCAGCAACCTGTCCAGCCTACTACTCATACTTCTACACATGGGGTAGTTCATTAACCTGGGCCTAGTTCACCTCGAACTCCGCCCCAAATGTCTGCTGCAACTACTGCGGCCTCTGTTCAATCCACCCCACCTATTTTTGGAGTATCAGCAGCTCCAGATTCTACTGCTCCTGTATCAACTCCTCAGGCCTCTTTACCTCAATCTGGGCGTACAATCCAGACTCCGGTTTCAATGCCTGTATGACAACCTGGGCCTAGTACAGTTGTCAGAAGTCAACTCCAATTTACTTATCAACCGTACCAGGGACAGTACCAATTCGGTCCTGCTGTGCAGAGCCCAGCTTATTAGTATCAACCATACCCTGGGTATACTTATAAACAACCTCAACAACCCCATTATGGTTCAGTTAATCCTAGTTTTCCAGGAGGATATAATATCCCAAATGCAAATCCGATTCCAAGTTATCCTAGATATCCTCCTCCTGGGGCTAGTCTTATGACCCCAAGTTTTCACGATCCGAACCATCAGTTACCATTTATAGCAACTTTGGATTTACCTAACTTGTCATGCCTTACGAACGATCCCATTAATTATCTTCCGTTTTGGCCGCCAATGCCAAATAAGTTTCCCAGTGATATACCAACATTTGAGGGGAAGTCAGGAGGAGATCCGTCTAATCACGCGATGACTTACCATCTCTAGTGTGCATCGAATTCCATTATAGATGATTCAATTTGTGTTCGTCTTTTTCAACGCACTTTGATTGGCCTTGCAGCCAAGTGGTACATTGAGTTGCCACAAGGATCTTTTTACAATTTTAGTCAGTTAGCCACTTCTTTCCTTACTCATTTTCAGCTTCCAGTCCAATATGACAATGGAATGGAATTATTAACTTCATTAAAATAGTCGACGTCCACATATATTTCAGACCATATTCATGAATGGCGACGTCGACATCCCCAGACCAAATTTTGGTGGAATGGTTTGTAAAATCATTTTACCTAAAATAACTAAAGATGTAGCCAAGGCAGGAGTAGTTACCGAAGAGCAAGTAATTTCTCAAGCTCAATACCTTGACTTAGTTTATACTCAATCAGGTACTTTACACGAGAAAATCCCAACCTTCCAAAACAAAATGAAATAACTGCACCTCCCTCAGGGTCTCATGCCACTGATGGTATGATTAGTACTGTTAATACCAAGAGTAAGAAGAAATCCTCCAAGAATTCTTCTCCTATTATAACTTTACCAGATTCCCTGAAGGGAGAGTCTTCAACTGAAATTTCTGCCGATGTTCATGTCATAGAACCATCTATGGCCAAATCAAAATCTGGGGGTAAGAAGAAAGGCAAGAAGAAGAATAAGCAAAACTCGAAGGCGAAATCTGATAAACCTGAATCTATTGACGAGAAACGTAAACCTCGCTATCCTTGTCTCATCTGCGATGAGAAGCAGTTTACAAGAGATTGTCCACATCGTGCTGAGGTTGCAAAAATCGTCAAAGGTTCTCAAACACCTGCTATTTTGAAAGATCCTTTTCCAAGTCAAGACAGTAAGATGATATGTTCTTCCTCTAGTGCCTCAAAAGAGCCCATAATGATGATGTCCCATGTAAGGATTGCGACACGATCGCAAGATTATGAAAGTAAGAGTCCTATTGGTGGTAAGTAAGCGAAATCTTCTAATTCCAATCCATCAACCTCAGCTCTGTCTGGTTTCGATCCACTACAGATCGAAAAACCTAATCCAGACTCAGTAATCAAACCGCCTGCTAAGGGTATACTTTGAAAGTCAGCTTTCAATCCACATGCGAGAGCTACTCAGAATTATAACATTGTTGAAGATTTAGCCATTTCCCCTTCAGCAATGTCGGCTTTGGAGGTGCTACAATCTTGTCTAGCACAACGTAAATTGCTATTGTCGGCTATAGGAGTTGTTGATCTTCAGGACTCAAACCTCATAGTCTTCGATTTAGAAAATAGTACACCTCATTTACCTCATCAAATGGCTTTCCATATTCTAGTGTTAGTCAAAAGCAAACCTTGCTTTAGGACTGTGATTGATGAGGGAGCTTCAACGTGTATTATGTCGATACAGTGTTTGAAAGCCCTTGGTTCTCCTACACTTAATCAATCCCCGATGATTCTGAAGGTTTTTCATGGCCGAGGGTTTCATCCTTATGGCATTTTGCAGGACTTACCTATAGGGGTTGAAGGAAAAACTGTTAATCTAGATGTGGAGGTGGTTGATGCCCCTCTAGATTACAACCTTATTTTGGGTTGTAGCTGGTCTTATGCCATGACTGATGTTGTTTCATCAGTCTTTCGGCTTATTAAGTTTCCACATAATGGAAAGATCATTACAATAGATCAGTTAACTTACTTTTCATCCGACCCATCCTCTGCTGAGAGTATTCAACATCTTGGTAAAACCACTATCCCTTATAAGGATGTTGGGGTAGGATTAGTTAAAGATTCTGGTTTACTCTGAACATTTTCGTTTCCTCCTCCCAACGTACCATCTCCTTTCACGACTATTCATATGATTTTGTTAGAATCCATTGTTCTTGATGATCCTTGGATCGTTCCATTCGATTCCGAGGTGGACTCTTTTGGTGATGCCATGCCTTTAAGTCCCTTTGAAGTTGCTTATTAGGTTGTACAGTCATTTTCCGACTCAAGTTCAACAAATCTTGATCTAGTGAATGTGATCCATGGAGAATCACTTTCAATCTCAACCTCAGATTCAAAAACCTTTTTTGAAATTGTTCACACCGATGAGCGAATTCGGGAACTTTTGTCTATTGATGTGATACCATGGGAAGATCTTCATCATCAATTTTCGTTTCTACCTGAGATTAATCAGTTTGAGAATGATTTTTCATCTATTTTTACTGTTGAATATGTCAAAGAACTGCAGAATCCATTGGAATATCCTGATTCTGAACAAAATTTAGCAAATATTTCTCAGACGGTTACTATCAACATTTCAGTCAAACCTGGGATTGTTGAAAACATTCACATAGGTGCTTCTTGTACGGACATTGAAGTCAAAACATATAAAGCCCTATTTCAAGAATTCCATGACGTGTTTGCCTGGTCTTATGAGGAAATGCCAGGAATTGATCCTTCAATTGTTGTTCATGAGATCAAAACTTACCCGGATGCCAAACCCATCTGGCAACGTTTGCATCAGATACACCCACAAAAAGTTGTTGCCATCAAAACAGAAGTTGAGAAATTACTTAAAGCAGGTTTCATTTATCCAATTCCTTTAACAAATTGGGTATTGAAGATTGTTTCGGTTACTAAAAAACAAGGGACAATAAGAATATGTATTAACTATAGGGATATCAATTGTGCTTGTCCCAAGGACAATTATCTAACACCATATATCGATCAAATTATCGATGATTGTGCTAGCAATGAAATTTTCTCCTTTATGGATGGCTTTTCCGGTTACAATCAAATTAACATTCTACCTGCCGATCAACCAAAACGGCATTCATCTGTCCATGGGAGACATTTGCTTATTGCAAGTTACCTTTTGGATTGAAGAATGCCGAAGCAACTTTTCAAAGGGCTATGTCTTATGCCTTTCATGACATCAAGCACATTGTGCATCCTTATCTTGATGATTTACCTACCCATTCTTTACGTAGAGTCGACCATCTCATTCATTTACGAGCAATTTTTATAAGATGTAGGCATTATCGGATTAGGCTGAATCCGCACAAGTGTGTTTTCTGTATAGAAACGGGTCATTTACTGGGATTTGTTGTATCCAAAGCCGGCATTCATGTCGATCCTTCGAAGTTCGAAGCCATCGTCAAGTTACCACCTCCTTCGACTCTTCGCCTACTCCAGAGTTTGCAAGGGAAAGCAAACTATTTACGTTGTTTCATTCCTAACTATGCCGAGATTACAAAAGGTTTTACCTGGTTGTTGAAATAGAACACTCCATTCTTTTAGGATGAGATAACAGACAAATATTTCGATACACTTAAACAAGCATTGAACCGTGCGCCAGTATTGCATCCTCCCAACTACAACCAGGATTACTTCTTGTACCTCGCCGCTTCCCATTCCACCATAGGGATGGTTTTAGTTCAATAGGATGAATTTGAAAGTGAACATGTGATCTATTATCTTAGCCGGACTCTGACTCTGACTGAGTTAAAATATTCACATGTGGAGAAGTTGGCCTTGGTAGCAGTAAAAGCTATTCAACGATTTCGTCATTACCATTTGTTACGCAAAACCACGGTCATTTCTGGCTGTAACCCTATGCAATGCATTTTACCTAAACAATTGCTAGGGGGCAAGTATTCCAAATGGATTGTCATCGTGTAGGAATTTGACTTGGGATTTGAAAAGGCCAAGTCAAAGAAGTGTTTGGTTTTTGCAAAATTGATGTGTGACTTCCCTCGTGTTGATACCGAACATGTGGCGGAAGAACCCATTGCAGACGAATCCTTGTTCCTTATCAGCACTATTGATCCATGGTATGGAGATATCATTGTCTATCTCCAGACCCAATTTTTTCGGCCTGACATTTCACGATCTCAGCGCCGGAAAATATGCTTCCAATCCCAACCTTACACTATTATTGGAGATACTCTTTATCCTCATGGGGTGGATTCTATTTTCTGTCGTTGTCTTACTCATGATGAGGCTGAAAAGGTTCTTAATGACTGTCACTCTGGAGTGTGTAGCGGTCATATGTCTGGGTATGCCATATCCTAAAAGATTTTGCACGCTGGCTATTTTTGGCCGTCATTATTCAAAGATTGTATCATTGTATTCCAGAAATGCCACAATTGCCAAATATTTGATCGTAAGATGCGCGCTCCACCTGCTCCTCTCAACCCTATAATTGTCGTTGGTCCATTCGCAAAATGGGGTATCGATTTTATTACATGTAACCCTCACTCGGCCAGGGAGCATGCGTATATCATCCTTGCGGTAGATTATTTTACCAAGTGGGTCGAGGTGATGCCTACATTTTCGACAGATGGAAAAACTGCTGCAATTTTAATTTTCAATCATATGATTGTTAGGTTTGGTGTTCCTCAAGCGATTATCACTGACCATGGGAGTCATTTTCAAAACATCATAATGACTGAACTAACAAATCAGCTTGGCCTGCGTCACGATAGTTCCACTCCATATTACCCATAGGCAAATGGTCTGGTTGAAGCAATCAACAATGTTCTAGTCAGCATGATCTGACGAATCATTGGGATTCATAGGTCAAATTGGCATAACATGTTATTTTCAGCGCTGTAGGCGTACCGAACCTCAGTCAAAACATCAACAGGTTTTACTCCCTTTCAACTGGTTTACGGTTTAGAGGCAGCATTACCCAATGAATTTGAAATCCCGTCATTACAAATTGTCATAGAATTATTACCAGCCACTTCCGAAGAGGAAAAATGTTTATTATACTTAGCTCAATTAGATGAGAATCGACGTAATGTTGCATTAGCTATCGAAACTCATGCCAAAAGAATTAAAGCTCAGTATGATCGGAATGTTACACCCCACAATTTTTCAGAAGGAGACCTAGTCTTACTTTACGATCAAGCAAACGATAAGCTAGGGGCTGGAAAATTTGTACCCATGTGGCATGGTCTGTATATTGTCAAGCAAAAGTTGGCAAAAGGGGCCTATGAATTACAAGTTATTGATGGTGGTAAACCTAGGAATGGGCTTTATCTAAAGTGATATTATGCTTAAAAGTTTGGTGTGTTTTTAGATTAGGAATGAGTGCTTTACTTCAGAGAGTGTTTTTCATCATTTTTCCTACTTATCTTGATTTTACTCTTAATATCGCAAATGTCGACGCCTCTCCAAACATACATTGGTTTTGTTGATGGCGCTTTTCGTAGTACACGGAACATCTCTTTCGCAGCTTGGGTTATCTATTCGCCCTCTGACGAGTTAGTATCTATGCATGGGGTAAGCCTCGGTCAAACAACGAACAACATTGCAAAATACAGTGTAGTGATTGAATTATTATTTGAATCCATTTCATTTGGAATTCGGAGTTTGATTGTTAGATTAGATTCAGGACTCGTTGCATTACAACTTAATAGAGTTTATGCCATTAGAAATCCAGCGTTATTACGATTATTTTTGAGAGTCCGTCTCTTCGAACGAGAATTTGGTTACATCAAATATCAGCACATTCCAAGATCTTTAAATACATTAGGAGATGCAGTTGCTTCTCGAATGTTAAATAGACATTTTCATTAAATCAAACAGTAAATTTAAAAACATCCCATAACATGTTTTGCAAGATAACCAATAATAGTAATATAGCATAGCATAGGAGTGTGTCAAAATATACATCGTCTTCGATCATAGGTTGCAAAACACCTTATGATCAGCAAAAATGATAGCACAAAAAGTCTAAAATGAGTCTACAAGGCAATCATCCTATCACTGGTGATGATCACGATAAGACACCACTGCTCAGGCTACCCTACAAAGGAGCCTCCTAAAAGGTCCTGGGACCCCAATCACATAGCGTTGCAGCCTAAGGGGAATGTCATCTATGCTGGTCTCTGGAATATTTGCTGTCAAGTGCTCTAGATGACCCTCCAATTCGGCCAAGGTCTCTGTTGATTGGTCTTGTGGGGCTGGTGTTGCGGTAGCTGGATGTCTTCGATCAAAAGGCTAGAGAGGAGATGGTCGCTGTGGACCCACACCTTCATTTAAAAAACTTTTTACTATTAGCTTTGGGACGATTTGAAAACAAAAAAATATATATATAATTTAAATGTTGAAAACAATTTTTACCTATATCATCCCATTGCCCTCCTAGTGGAATAGCCATGTCAGGATCACCACGATAATCCATCGCAGCATATGGAAAATCCTGAATCACAAAGAGTTGGTTCTCTAACCAATGAAAATACTCAGGTGTGAATCGAACAACCTTAGTGCCCTCCTCAGGATGGTGGGCCATGACTACAACCCAACGCATAACCCTAGGATCTCGGGGAAGTCTAGCCTCAATAGTAAGTTGTTGTGGAACCAGCATAGGTACCCTCTCTAGGGCAAAGCTCACAACTAAATAACCATATCCAAAGTTCTTCAGTTGTCCATTCTTTGCCCTAGTCAATTGGCCCTTCACATTGGCCAATACAGCATCGCACCAGTTGAAGATGGTGCCTCGGAAGCAGTCTACTGCCATGCGCATTTGAGAACCGGTAGCTAGATGCAATGTTGCACTCCCACAGAGTCTAGTAACAGTAAAGGTGATCAATTTTAGTTCAGGATGGGAGATAGTTTTAACATCTATCCGTTTGTCCGTAGTTTGGTTATTACAAAACTCTAGTCGAAGCCTAGTGACAAATTGGCCACCTAGCCTAGATCCGAACAAAGATAATTCCTCGCCTCTCTTGGGCAAGCCAGTAAAGAAGTATATGTCTTCTAGCTCGATTTTGAGCTGGTTGCCACCAATAATGAAGCACTGGTCCTGTGTGCCCCACCTGTCTACCAGCCATTGCAGAAAGTCTACATGTGTCCTCATGCAAGGTATGGTCCAAAATTTAAATAGCCCGCATGCTCTCAATGCTTGTAATGAAGGTGGATGGAGTAATGCGGCTTGATCCACATATTCATGCTCTCTTTCCCACCAAACAAGCATCTTGTGTACCAACATTGCAAAATAGGTGGTTTAGAACATTTCAATTCAAAATCTATGGGTCAAAAATGAAGAATTTAGGGTTTTAAATCCGTGTTCCGTGGGGTTCGCACCCATCCTTTTAGAGACAGTGCGTAGTTGCACACTTCTCCTTAAGGACAAGTGCAGCACCCCGACTTTTCCCGGTGCACAGAAAAATCGGGCTGCGCAGGGGCCACATGGCGCACCTGCGCAACTGCTGCGGGTGATTTTTTGCCCAAATTTTCCTCTAAAAATCAATTTTTAAAGCCTAAAACAAAATTTTAAATGGATGAAATGCAAGTCAAGGACGATGTGGATTACCTGGAGAAGGCGGTTCTCGGTTCCAGTGATCGGATTTTCCGCAATCTCCACATGAAGTTTTCTTACCAAAAGATCTTACTTTGTACTCGAAAGCCAAACGGTGAAAATGAACTTGTAAAAGCCCTTTTTATAAGATTTTTTGAATAAATAAATTTAATTTATTTATTTTTTACTTTGAAAAGGTCACTTTTGGTACATTTTTATTATTTTTAAAACAGATATGAGTAATGTTTGTATTTTTTGTGCATAATATTGGGTATTCAAGAAAAATTGGTCATTTTCAATGAAAAACACATAGGAGTCCTCTTTAAGCTCTTTTCTGACTCATAAAATATGAAAAGATTTCCGAGTTTTTATTTTAGACTCCTTAAAACAGAATTAAAAAGATGGTCCACATACAGCTCTTTTCTGACCATATAAACATGAAAATATTGCCGGACTTTTTCCGTTTCGAGTTCGATATTGGTAATAAAATGGCGTGTTTTCAATCACTTTTTTATTTTTTTCAGATTGAAAGCACTAATTATGAAAAGTACTCCTTGATCGTAATGATCAAGCAGTTCTCTCAAGTATTATTTTATACTTTTTCAGGCTTGGGAGACACAAATTTACGAAAAGGGACAACCAAGGAGTTTTCTTAAGTTTTTCTTCTGACTCCCTAAAATTGAAAAATGTCGAGTTTCTCCTATACTGGACAAGTTAAAATTTAACAGTAAAGGACCTATTCAATTACAAACAAGAATGAACCACTCCTTCTTAGGGTTTGAATCTAAACTAAGTTAGACTCATCCGAAAGATGAGCTTATAACCAAGCAAATGTTATCCTCCTCAAGCTTGTCAAAAATAAAGAGGTACTTGCCAGAAATGGTGGGGGAAAAAAGAGAAAAATGAAACTGTTTGTTGTACTTTGTGTTTGAAAAAATTTCCATCACTCTTGAACACGACACTTTTAATCACCTAGGTTGGGAAATCCTTTACCTAACAGTTAATCAAGCCACACTGAAAGTCTTTAGCCGGTTTAGTCAGTTTCTGGGTATTAGCTTTGGGTTAATTGTCACTAAGCCATTTGCAGTGTCGTTATGTGTTCAAGAGGTCTGTGCAAATAAACCATTCACCTACAAAATATCTGTCATCCATCATTGACCATCCTTGAGTTAGTTCTTTCCAAATATATTTCTTCAGACTTGATCTATGATTTCGTGTTATGGGCTTGCCTATGATGGATCACTTTCTATCGACTCTGACTCATTCTCTAGAAAGGTGATCTAGAAATCATCAGTACCTTAGAATCTACATGCCTCAATGGTAGGTTTCTCACCTATGACGACATGTTACATCATTGACCTTCGATTAAAGGATTCTGTGAGGTGTTCGACATCGACTCATTCATTCACATTTCATGGATTGTACTGAGTACTTTGAGGGCCATTGACATTACTGGTGGTTCCTCTCACACTTGTTAACATGACATCATGACAGTAACAAGTGGTCTAAAATGTTCACTGGACACAATCATTCACAGGATAGAACGTACAGTGGAAGTAGAAAGAAGACCTTGGATTAGTTTCCACATTAGCTGTGAGGAACTTTGTTATAATTATAGTGGACTATTCATAAAAGAGGTATGCACCATACTGTGTCCATATGTTCCTACTTGTGATGTAAACAAAATCATTCATGTATCAGAACAGTTTTAGATAGTTCTTAGCCGGTTTTGATCTGAGTATGGGAATGCCTACCTCAGCGATGATATTTTCACATATATTTATTTTGTGTTGAATGTTTTTTACAGGTTCCGACCGGGTTATCCACAGGAAGATCCTTGAAATGATAAAGTCCCTCACTCTTCTTAGATGATAAAAAATTATCCTCATCTATTACAAACTTTGCACTTTAGGGGGCAATCTGTTACACAAAAAATTGTCACCATGACTTTCTATAGTTTGTGTGAGTCCATCAACCCTCATACATACCTCCTTTGAAAGTCTTAAACCTCAGATCTTCATGTCAAGCCTTGAAAATGGGAGAAAGACCTTAAAAATATCTTAAATCTTGGTTTCGTACTTTCTCCTAGCATTTCCTGCGGTGCCGCACCCAATGGTCATGTCCCCTGCGAACCTGATCGCTCTGTCTGTTAAGTGATGGGTGGGAGCCCCTGTAAAGTTAAAAAGGCATGATTTCATTCTTAAAAACTCATCTTGGGTCACTTCTGGACGCTTCTTGAAGGAATATTATGCTTGTAAATCCACTCCACCTTAGTTCATCCATTCCATAACTAAGGGAGCTAACTCCATGATATGAGGTGCTTATCCCATTGAAGGAGGAACTTATCCCTTCAATGGTGGACCTACAACTTCCTCCATTTGCACTATAAATTCAGGCATTGGGCTGGTTGTAGGGGAGGTTGAAAGCTGAAGATTCTTGTGGGTAAATGCTGCTGGATATTAGAATTCCTTTTTGAGCTTGTGAGAGGAGAGATCACATACCTTTCATTTCATTTGGGAAGTGAGTGAGGCTTGTCAAAGTAGAGGAGACTCCTGCTGGACCCTGGAAAGAGCTTATGCAACATCAAGGCAAAGGTTGTAAGGTTCTTTTATTCATAAAGTTAATACAATCAAGTTTGTTTTTCTCAATGAACTATCTCTAATGGTTTATTTTATTTGCTCCTTGATCTTCATAATGAACATTTTTTATCATAGTATCTATGCAGGTGTTCTTTGATGTGTGTTTGTTTGTGTATGTAGGTTATTAAAAGGGAATTGCTTGAAGCTGTTGAAACAAAGTTGCCACAAACAAGCGTTGGACCGAGGTAAGGTTTGTTACACCTCTTAGTTTTCATTTATGAATTGAAACGTGTTTAGAGAAAAGTAGATTTGTTTGTGCTACTTGTTGCTAGATATCATTCGATACAAGGGAGATCAGTCTTGTCAAGAGAGCGATAATAGATGCTCCTAATGAAATTGTTAAGATCTGAAGTATAAGTACATACAAAGTTGTCATAAAAAGGAAGAAGAGGTCATATATTAATAAGAGACAACAACATCTTCTCCATCTTTCTAAAGTTGTGCCCTACAATTTTTGGTGGAATGTGCTTGTTCGTAAAACTGAAGATAATCATTCGATCCCCTTATAATACTGGGACAACTATCTTAAGAAACTATATGAATCTCGGACACCATGGGCACCATCATAAACACTCATATTAAGGAAAACATCTCTTCTTTGGAAGACGTTAAGTCTGGGATTAATAATATTGCTAATGGGAAAGCTAAATATATTGAAGAACACCAAGATGAGATCTTTAAAATGGGAATATCTATCCTCAATCTTGATTTCTACAAGCTCTCAATTTGGTAGTAAAGAATGGCTTCCCTAATCCTTGGACGCAAAGCCTTATTGTGCCTATCTTTAAAAATGGGGACAAAAGTGTTCCCCTTAGCTATAGTACCATTATGATTAGCCACACCCTAGCCAAGCTATATGGGCTCATTTTTGAAAATAAGATTAGCCTTTGGCTTGAAAACCAATGTAAAATAACTAAAGAGCAAGTTGGTTTTAGGAACCATATCTCAACTATCGACCATCTTGTCACTCTCATGATCATTGCAGAGGAATGTTGCAATAGTGAAGTTAGTCTCTTATGTTGTTTTGTGAAATTTAGAAAATATTTCGACATTGTTCCTCGAGATAAGCTATGGGAGAGTCTTCAAGAGATAATGGTTCCTCCTGAGTTCATAATTGTTGTGATCTGCCTCTACGAGACTATTATTGCCAAGCTTAGGACCACTGAAGGGTGGTCTAAAGATATTAAATGCAATATTGAGGTTAAGAAAGGGTCTCCCCTATCCCCCACCCTTTTTAGCATTTACATCAATAAGCTAGAGGAGTGTTTAAAAACTACAGGTTGCAGGGTGTTAGAGCCTAAATCTACCTTAGGCTGAGAAAGGTAGGATCTAGGACAACATCAAACCACGCTTAACCTGGTAGCTAGCCCTACCTGGTCGAGAGAGGGCTCTCTCCTGGTCAATCTTAGTAAAATATGATCACTAAGGGCTAGAGATGACTGATATGCTGGCTGATTTTAGGCTAGATATGTGTGTAAAAGAGTTTGATTGAAAAAATGATGTTTTTGTTGGCTCCAATGGAAAGGAAGATCTTGGGTGCAGGAAATGAGGCTCAGTCTTGCAGAGATATCAATGGGTCAAGGTAGGAAACTAATTTTGGCACTTAAAATTGAATGATATGGAGAGTTTAGACAGGTGAGGAGCTGAAGAGGGCAAGAAAAGCAATGGATCCTATTCAAACAACTGAAAACATCAAAAACTAAAATAAACCCTAGGTAGAGCACTGCAATTTCAATGGATTCTACCTTCTCTCTTTTTTGATTTAGTTAAGAAAAAACAAGATAGATGATGAAATACATAACACATAAGTAAATTCACAAATACAAAAACAGCATTGTACAAAAACTAAATGCCACATGAATCCCAAAGAGTGCTGCAAATCCTAGTCTCTATTCCATAGCCAAAATACTGATATGAGTATACAATGAAGCTCCTTGCTTTCTCAAAAGTCCAACCATGCTAATGAATGAAATATCACAAGATATAGAGAAACCATAGCTCATCCTAGCCTCTAGGGGGCGAGCTCACAATTTTAGGAGCTGTTCCAACTAATTCTAAACTCAAAACTAGAAATTAGGTTGTGGAACAACTTGCCTCTAGAAACTAGGGAACTGATTCTTTCAGTTTCAAACAACTTTTTGATAGATGAATCTACCTCTATAAGTGAAAATTTGACATATTTACATCATGATCCATCCATTTACATGAAATTACATCACAAGTTTGACATTAAGAAGGAGAAAAAGTCAAATTGTCAAAAGCTAGGCGAAAAACAAAGCATTCTTGGTCAAACTGAGCAAAATTTACCCAACACGTCGTGTTGATGTCCCTATGCGTAGCGCCTGTTTGCAGCCACTTTTGGAGGCCCTCCTTGTGTCCAAATTTGCTCCAAGTGTGCCTATTGAAAATGTGTGCATGTCTACTTTCCAACCCATGTGGAATTTTTGAATTTGGCCTCCCTTTTCCCCTCCAAAATTAAGTTCTCCCAACAATGCTTCCTATGTGTCAAAATAGGGGTAGTAAGGTCATTTTTAGAGTGTTTTTGACATTTTTGAGGGCTCAAAACTTGTCAAAATTTCTTGGCCATTGGTAGGAAAGCATATGTTTTCATGCAAAATCCAAAAGTGCTGAGTTTTTTTCATTTGGAGGCTCCTATCAAAAGCGAGCACCAGGTGGCACGGTGCATAGGGCAGAAAATTCTGTGTTTTAGCCCAAAAATTTCAAAAATGAAAAAAGTGTCCCAAATTTTTTGAAATTTGGGTTGAGTCTTCTCCATCAAGAGGTGTTTTGGGCCAAGGAAGTCTCAGCCAATATCTGAAGTCTATCATGATCCTTTGGCCTCCTTGATGCCCTCTTTAATTTTGCCTTTAAGCCCATGATTCTTACCTTCCAGACTTTGTTTCTCGCCATGTAATGATAAGCCATATGCCTCAACAATGTCTTCTCCCTATTTTCCTTCTCCAACAATTTTTCTAAGTAGATATTAACTCTTTCAAGCCAATGTTCCCGATCGACATTGATCTCTTGCTCAAGTGATGTGAATTTCAACTTCCTCCTTTTGGCAGCTTGGCGGTTTTCCCAAATGTTTTGAAAATCCATAATCACTTGCTGATCCTCAAGCTCCTCATTTCTTTGCTCTAGGTACTTTATTATCCACTTAGCCCTTTCCAAGTTGAGGGACAAATCATTGACATCCACCTGTTTCTCCTGGATGACTTATTTGAGATTTGAGCTTTGTGGGCCCACATCAGTATCATCACCCTCAATGAGAATGAAATAAGTCTCCTACTCACCTAAAGGCCCCTCATCCTATAATGGCCTCTGGCCTTTGTCCTGAACCTGCTATGTTGATGAAGGAACCGAGACCCCTTCCACCCCGGGTGGAGATAATACTCGCTTTTCTACTGCAAAGAACCATCTGGTGCCCTTTTGATAAGTGATGAACACCTGTGTCTCATGACCTTCCTGCTAATATGAAGGTCCACCTGTCTCATGCACAACCTTTGGAGATCCCTAAGGAGCTGTGAAAAACTCATGAGAAATGAAGTCCTCCCAAGTGATGCCCTGCAAACCAAGCTGATGGATGACCACAATATTAATGACAGAAAAACGATAAATACTATTGAACTGCTGCTGAGGAGTCTTGTGTTGTACTAGGGTGGTCATCTTCTCAATATTTCGGCACATGAAGTATGAAAGATTCATATTCTCACCCTGGTAAAGTGCATTAGCAGCCTGATATGATACGCATATAAACAAGAAAACCGGCCCTCGCAGCTGAAATACTTCATTATCAGTTCCATCAAAGGTGCATAAGAATCTTTTAGGTACCGAAAAGGAAAAACTCTGCTGAGTTGTCTCAAATAACCGGGCTTGATGTATGGTTCATAATGTTGTTTGTCAATTTGCCGCCTTTTGTTGCATTGCTCTCCAATATTAGGAATATTGGTTGCTAGAGAAATAGATTTTGGTGTTAAAGTGAATGTTACACCAGCTAGAGTGGCTTGGCCATGATATAAATGAAGCACAAACAAACTGGACTCTAGCAACCATCTCACAAAACTCATAGCAGGATTTATGTTGGAAACATGTGATGGCGAGAGGGTAGGCTTGTAGCTCAGCAAGGGTAGTAGGTTCCCCTCATATGAGTTTGCCACCCTTATGAGGCCTCCTTGGTGCATGTACCTCTATAGGAGAGTCACTGTGTGTCTCCTCTTCATGATCATATGAAGGATCAGACTCCATCTCTACTAGTGGGTGTGTTTTTTTGATGAGTAGTAGGAGATTTATGGTACTTTTAATTTTCTGCCACCAAGGGAAAAGTATATGAGGGACTATGGAGGGAGAGAGTATGAGGAATTTTGGAACTATTAGGATAGGGTGTTGTTAGGGAAACAGGGGATTAGGGAGTAATATGTAAGTTTTAGGGACAACAATTAGGGTTTGGGGATTTGTAGTTAGGATTTGGGAAATGAGAATTGGGAATAGGGGTAGATGATTTTTTGGGAATATGGGAGTTAGGGGATGGGGGAATAAGATGGGAGAATAAATGAAGGAGTGAAAAAGTAAGGGAAGGGCAAAATAAACTTGGTAGTCAAATGATAAGTGCAAACCCTAAGCAATGTTTTCTTGAGAAATGGTAAGAAAGTAGGGTTTCATTTTCTTCACATAACCACCATAAATCTTGAAGAAAAACTCCTTCACTAGCAATGAGGAGATCGTAACTTACTTGAACAATGAAAGATTTGAGCATTTTGGGTGATTTGAGGGAGTTGTTGAAGAAATTGGGCTTGGCAGCGCTATGCACCATGCCTCAAACCCATTGAGCTGCACCCTTTGTGTGCACCATGTCAGAACAAGTTTTCACTGCAAATCGCGGCCCGATGCACTGCGCCTCTCACCCAGTGTGCCATGCCTCTGAATTTGGACAGTCTTTCTCCAAACTCTCTCCCTTTGCTCAAACACAACCTTCACTTTGCTCAATTCTTCTTCTTGGATGAAAATGAGCTTTTGAATTCAAAACATAATTTATATACAAGGAGCTTTCAAATTTTTTGATTCATAGAAACCCACTTTTACAATGTTTAGAATATGACTTTACTTTTTAACTCTGTTTTTTGAGCTTTTCAATTTTTGAGTTTTTAGATGAACTCAATGACTTGTTTTATATTTTCTTTTCAGGGGATTGGAGCTACTAAGGCTTGGGAAAGTGACCAGGGTTGCCGCTGAAGTGATTTACATATGAAATAAATGAAATTACATCAATTTATACAATAAAACCTAAAATCTTTGAGCACTTGATTATGGAATTCATTGGTACTGGAACCTCCTCATGTGCCTACTGACTGTTATTGGACATTTTGAAAACCTATTTGATGAAACCCTAGACCTAATGACAGTGAAACCCTAGAAAAGACTTTTGCAAATTTTGAAGACAAAAGGTGACTGCAAATTATCTTAATGAGTAAAAATGGTCCAGTAGGTAAAGGACATGAGGGAAAATGTAGGAGAATCCACTACCGTCGAATGACCCATGCTCCTAATGGAATGCAGTGGATTGGGCGGGGACACCTAATATGTAATGCAACAATAGGATTTTATCTCTGACGGAGGGATGAAGATACTGACACTAACATTGGCTCCAATGGGGATGGTAGCTCCTTGGAGGTGCCAAGAACTACAAATCTCTGGGAAAGCAGGCAGTGCCTTTGTCCATTGGGCTATGGAGTCAATAACTTTGACAAATCAAAACCAAACACTTGACTCAATGACTCAATTTCAAGACTAAAATGTGACTTAAAATTAACTCATTTTTAGGACTGAAATCAACTGAAAGACCTGAATCTAAAAAACCAAACCAAAACTAAAATCAAACCTCAGTTTTATAGCCTTCACCTCGGGCCCCAAACTGAAGAATGAAAATTGTACACACTTGCAATGGAATTTAAACAAACTAGTATGTACAATGATGCATATGACCGCAGAAAACATTTCACAAATAGTACCGTTTGAGTAACTGACCGTTGACTGGCCCACCAGGATAGTCTTCATTGTTCATTTCTTGCAAAAGGAAAGCATTTTGGCCCCGATATGCAGCAAGCTTGTAAGGTCCTTTCCAAAGATTTTCAAACTTGCCATGTTTACCTTTCTCTTCATTCCTTACATCCCATTTCAGCACTATTTCTTCTATTTGAAATGTGTTCGCCTTTGCCTTTCGATCATATATCTTCTTGATTCTCTCTTCAACTTGAAAGTGTTCTGAAATACCTCCTCTCTAGTTTGCTGCAAATGAATCATTTTATTGATTCTCCACTGCAAACTATCATCCTTGCTGCCTGCTTCTTGTAGAAGTTTGACCACTAGGACTACCAGAGAGGTTGAGAAGACTGTGTCCACACCATACACAAGCTCAAAAGGGGACATACCTATAGATTTATTTTGACTTACTCTGTCTGCCAAAAGTGCATTGACCAGCTTTTTGTGCCAACTTTTCTTATTAGTTTCCAGTAGCTTTTTGATAATGTTGACCAAAGATTTATTTGAGGATTCCGCCAATCCATTTCCTTGTGGGTAATAAGCAGTCAAGTGCCCCAAAGTGATTTGATATTTATGACAAAAGTCAGTCATTCTTTTAGATTAAAAGGTTGTTGCATTGTCAGTGATAAGCTTATTTGGACAGCCAAAATGAGACAAAATGTTGTTTTCAATAAATGAGATAATTACCAAATCAGAGGCTTGCCTTGTGGGAATCCTTAATCCATTTGTTGAAATAATTTTTCGTTGTGAGGATCCACTTATGCTACGCTGAAGAAGAAGGATGGATCTCACCAATGAAATCCAAACCCTACTGTTGAAATGGAGCACTTACTTCAATGGGCTTGAGTGGTAAAGGCTGCAACTTCCTCATACCTTGAAAAATCTGACATTCGTGGTAGTTGGCTACTATTTTGTACACATTAGCAAAATGTGTTAGCCAATAATATCCTACTCTCAAGATTTCATTGGTTGTTGTCTTCTAGAAAAGATGGCCTCAGCAATCTCCTTTGTGAAAGTCTTCCATTACCTATTTTGCCTCTTCAATGAAACAATTGAGCAAGACACCACTGGGAAATTTCCAATAGAGTGCATTATTCATGATACAAAACTTGGCAGTTTTCAATTTCAGGGTCCTACTTTTGTTCTTAGCCATTCCAAGTGGTGATGATAGATTTTGGAGTACACAAACAATGTCCGAATACCAAGGAGAAAGAAGGAAAATTTCTGATACCTAAGCGGGCAGACTCTCTTCATCTTCCTCGAATATAACAACAATGAGATTAATATCCAGGGCATGAAAATTTGACTCAGACATTAGTTTAGCCATCCCCTGTCCTTTAATGAGCTTTGTTGGTTTGATTTCCACATCATATTCCAACAAGGCAGCAATCCATTTGCCTCTTCTCCCCTCTGGATCTGTTTGCACTAAGACATCCTTAACAGCAACATTAGGGACATAAGCAAGGATGTGAAAATGAAAAATATAAACCTGAACATCTTTCAATGCTTTTACCAAATCAAGGGCCTGTTTTTCAATAATATTATACTTTAATGCCACATCCCTTATGGTTTTGCTGAAAAATGCAATTGGTTTCTCGAGCTGGTCTCTTTTCTACATTAATACTGCTGCCATAGTATGATCTAAGGCAAATGAAAACAAAATAAAATCCTGAGTATAGTACAAGCTAATCAAAACCGGAGATGAAGAAAGAGCCAATTTCACCAAATTGAAGGACTTAATTGCTTCCTCAGTCCACCTTACTGCACTATCTTTTTTTAGCATGTTTGTGATTTCCCTTAAATGTTCTGCAAGATTGGGCAAAAAGCATCGTAAAAAATTCATCTTACCATTGAATGATTGGATTTCTTTCTCACTTCGTGGAAAATCAATCTTTCGAATGGCTTCCACCCGAGCTGGATCGATGCAGATGCCCTCCTTTGATATAATATGACTAAGAAGCTTGCCTTCATCCATGGCAAACAAACTTTTCACTGGATTGAAAGATATGCCATACTTCCTACACCGCTAAAATACAATTTTTAAATGATAAAGGTGCTCTTCATCTAAATTAGAGAAAATTGTCAAGTCGTCAAGATAAACAACTAGAAAGACATCTTTTTCATTAGCAAATGTGATATCCATTGCCCACTGAAAGGTTGCACCAACATTTTTCAATCCGAAAGCCATCTTTGCATAATGGAAAGTTCCCCATGGAGTAGCGAACGTTGTTTTGTCTCTATCATCCTCATGGACCAACATTTGGTTATAACCTGAATACCCATCGAGTAGCGACATGCAGGATGCTCCAACTACTCTCTGAAGTATGTGATCCATCTTAGGCAATGGATAGTTGTCTTTCAAAGATACTTTTTTCATATTTCTAAAATCAATACATAGCCGAATCTCACCTCTTTTCTTATGCACGGGCACCAAGTTTGAAATCCAATCTGAAAATCTTATGGGGATAATGATACCATCCTTGTACAACCGATTCACTTCCTTCTCACTTGAGGGTAGCAGCTTCGGATTTATTCTTCTTAGCTTCTGACGAAAATGATTTTGATTTGGCTTGATCGAGATGACATGCTGAATTATGCTTGTATCATATGCCTTCAAGTCTGAATAATCCCAAGCAAATAAATTAGTAAAAGAGGATAACAAACTGATATACTTTTCTTTTACCTATCGAGGCAATGCCTTTGATAATTTCACCATTTTGGGATTTTTAGCTAACCCAATGTTCACATCCTCAATTCCTTTCTCAGTTGGCAGTAAGCTCGTTTTTTGGGCCACATCATCCTGATCGAGCAACTCCTCTAAAGGTATTAGACCTTTAGGAATGATGTTGTATTTCAGCTGCAAAACTTCCATCTGATTGACTTCTATATCTGCCTCACCATCATCATACTCCACATCAATAGAATTCTCTTTGAATTTACCTTCATTTTGCATAAATTCATCGATCTCTTCATCATCTTGAAACACTTGCCAAGAACTTTGATTCTCGGTGACAACTGGGCAATGTTTTACATGAATCTCAAACTTGTTGTTTGAATTCATTAGAATTTTCAAATTACTTGCTGTTGTTGCAAGTGAATCCGCAATGAAATTCTGAACACAAGGGAGACATGGCAAAGTATAATTTGAAAATAATTTTAAGATATCCAACACCGCATTGCGATAGACCCGCATTCGAGGATGCTTAGCTTGGTATTCCCCTTTCACCTGCTTGATAACTAACTCAGAGTCACCACACACTGAAATCCTTTTAGCATTCAATTTTCTAATAATTTTCAAACCAGCAATTAAAGCCTCATATTCAGCCTCATTATTTGAACAATCAAAAGCTAGTTTATAAGAACAGACCCTTACATTTCTTGGCACTTTGTTTGGGGTGAAAATAGGACTGTGTATCCAAATGCCAATTCCAACACCTTCCATTCCCACCGCGCCATCAAAATCCATGCTCCACGGGCCTGCTTTTTCCTCTTCCAAATGCTGAAATTCTATTTGTTTTGTTTCTCTTCCTTGTTGTCCATTAATATGTTGCTACTATCAGAAGGTTGATTGCTCAGCAGTACTATCAAGTCTTTGACTTTCTTGCTTTAAGACCTCTCTGAAATTTTCAGTGATCTCGGGAATTTCTTCTACTTCAACTCCTTAGCTATTTACATCATTAAGGCTATCTAAATACAAAACAAATGATTTTAAATCAGTTTGTACATAGTTGATTGGATGATTTACCGGTTTCTCCTTGCTAGTGATCATGTACTTCATCTTTTGTTCCTGGTATAGTTTCCTCATTTGCCCGAACACGGGAATGGTAGTATAGGAGAAATCAAGCTGCATTGTCCCTTTAATCTTTGCTCCCCAAGATCTGGAAAGAAGCATGCCAAATCTAGGAGTTATATCCACCACAATCAGATCCATCAAAACATTTTTAGCTGGAATCTAATCCAAACTAACCACCAAATGCTTGATAAGACCAATGCACCTTACTCTACCAGAATCGAAAGAGTAAATGTCATGATACTTTCTAGTGATATCCAAACCCAATTTTCCATGATTACCTTAGGCATGAGATTATGAGAGGCTCCGGAATCGAACATAGCATTGTGTAGCACATAGTCATGCACCCTAAGACTAATGTAGAAAGGAGCTACATCACTATCTTGAGACTGATATTCCAATGCTGGCCCAAAAATCAACTTAGGATTATCATCCTCCACATTCACCATATCATATGATGGATCTAAATTCAAAATCCTAGACACCTAACCTTTGTAGCTACTTTTCTTCATCAACTTAGTGAAAGGAATAGATATTTTTGAAAACTGAAACCTTTTCTACCTCTTTCGCTGAAACATCCTTCTTTTCAGTTTTCTCCTTTGACACACTAGGCTTATTGGATGTTTCATTTGCTGATGGCATTTTGTTGGTGATAGGATCAGCTGTCTCTTTTCCCTTTTTCTGCACAATGGGAGGATCATTCTTTGACGCTGCTACCTCCTTCCTTTTCTGAATTGGATTTATGGGCACATCTCTACTTCAGAGTGAATATTGTCGCTATTGAGATGACAAAGCATTCATGTATCCTCTTTAGTATTCATCGAACTCTTCTTCAAGAACTCTTTCATTTGCTAAAATGAAATTTTCATCCCTTTGTATAGCTGAATTCCCTTAATACCCCCATCTTTAGTGATAAAAATTGGCATATCATCGAGTGTAAAGAAATGATTCTCCTCTCCAATTACATTCTCCTCCTCATCTGATTCTAGACCATGTACAAAATTTTGCTGTAAGGGTGTCTTCAACTGCTACTGTGCTGCTTGGTCTTGTGCTTGCTATTCTCTTTGTTTGATTCTAAATTGTGGTTGCTGCTGACCACAAAAGTTTGGGTTTATGACTTGTGGTTCACGCTTGTCAAGTGTCAATCTATCAAACATCTGCTCCATCTTACGAAGCACTTGATTTGAAGTGGAGACCCCTTCCTTTATTGTGACTTTTTTCAGCTCTTGCTCTAGCTCTCTTGGAAAGTAGATTTGCTTCAACGTTGACTGCAATCTTCTACATGTCTTCCAAAGTGGCTGGATCTCTTTCTCTTAATTGATAAGCCATATCAGGATCAAAGCCAGCCCCATAAGTGGCTTTATATGATCAAGAATTGCATTGTAAATAGAGTTGAATCTAATACAATAATCTTGGACAGACTCACCAACACTCTGCTTGATGTTCTCCTATTCGGAAATGATCTGAAGAGGATTTTTCTTCACTTCCCAGTGATCCAAGAATTGTCTCTGCAGATTGGCAAATGTAGTGATACTTGTAGCCGGCAAAGCTCTGAACCATTTCCTCACTTCACCACCAAAGGTTTGTACAAACAGTGTCATTGTCACATTTTCTGCATCAATATCATGAATATCGAAGAAATCTATCATCCTATCCACATGTTGTTGAGTTGTAACACTGTGAGGAGAACAATCAAACAATGGAATTTTGATTTGATAATCAGCGGGAATATCATCTAAATTTTGAGGCAGCACAAGGGGTGCAAAACGAGCAGCCATTGCTCTTGGTGGATTCAGTCTTGGGGATGTTGGGGGAGTAGGTATAGTTGATGTATGGGGTATATGAGGAGGTGTGTGTGGAGGCGAAGAAATTTTGGATGTTTGAGGGGTAGACGGAGTTGACACCGCTAGAATTTTTTTTATCAAAGATAGAAGGCTGCACGGGGATGGTGGGAATGAAAGGAGTTTCAGTGGGAATTCCAGAGCTAGATGCAATCACGGAGGACCCAAGGGTCACAGATGCAGTTTCTAAGAAGTCGGCAATGTTTGAAGCCATGATTGAAGTTTGGAGTTGTTTCAAGATATAATCATCAATTGATTTTTTGGCCTTTTTAGTTTCAAGATCTTTGACAAACTCTGGATTTAGGACAGTATAACCAATAGCACTTTCAGATTTCATCTCAAATAGTGACATATCGAACTGTTCATCAAACTCAAGCTCTTCGAGATACTCAAAAACCATAGGGCATGAATGAGATTTGAACACGGGAATTACAGAACTTTCTTGACGAAGGATTCCTGGAATAAGATTGGGATTTTCGTACACAGGAGGAGGATCTGGATCTCGATTAGCTCTAGTATATCTTCTGGAAGCCAGTTTGTTATGTTTCCCAAGAAATCAAATGGACATCAGAAACTTATTCAACCTATAAAATTCTAAACTTATCATCTAAAAGAATAGAATTATCAAATGTACTGGGGTGAGTTGCAAGTTAGATATTTCGTTTATTAGACTAGACCAGAGATTGACTGAAGTAGCTTTTATCTACTTGCGCTAATGCAAAGAAAAAGAATTTCTAAGGCTACCTGCCTAATCTTCAGACTCCGCCTGTAGTTTATAAAATGAAGAACACTAACAAACAAACAATTTCTTCCTTAGCGGAGTCAACACTATGTTAGAGCTTAAATCTAGCTCAGGTTGAGAAAGGTAGGATCTAGGACAACATCAAACCACACTTAACCTGGTAGCTAGCCATACCAGGTCGGGAGAGGGCTCTCTCCTAGTCAATCTCAGCAAAATATGATCACTAAGGGCTTGAGATGACTGAATTTAGGCTAGGTATGTGTGTAAAAGAGTTTGATTGAATAAAATGATGTTTTTGTTGGCTCCAACGGAAAGACAAATCTTGGGTGCTGGGAATGAGGCTCAGTCTTGTAGAGATCTCAATGGGGCAAGGTATGCAACTAATTTGGCACTTCAAATTGAATGAGATGGAGAGATTAGATAGGTGAGGAGATGAAGAGGGCAAGAAAAGCCATGGATCCTATTCAAACAGCTGAAAACATCAAAAACTAAAATAAACCCTAGGTAGAGCACTACAATTTCAATGGATTCTACCTTCACTCCTGTTTGATTTAGTTAAGAAGAAATAAGATAGATGATGACATACATAACACATAAGTAAATTCACAAATACAGAAGAAAGCACTGTACCAAAACTAAATTCCACATGAATCCAAAAGAGTGTTGCAAACCCTCGTCTCTATTCCATAGCCAAAACGTTGATATGAGTATACAATGAAGCTCCTTGCTTTCTCAAAAGTCCAACCATGCTAATGACTGAAAGATCACAAGATATAGACAAACCATAACTCATCCTAGCCTCTAGGGGTCATGCTCACAAGTTTAGGAGCTGTTCCAACTAATTTTAAACTCAGAACTAGAAATTAGGTAGTGGAACAGCTTGCCTCTAGAAACTAGGGAACTGATTCATTCAGTTTCAAACAACTTTTTGATAGATGAATCTACCTCTATAAGTGAAAATTTGACATCTTTACATCATGATCCATCCATTTACATGAAATTACATCACAAGTTTTACATTAAGAAGGAGAAAAAGTCAAACTATCAAAAGCTAGGTTAAAAGCAAAGCATTCTTGGTCAAACTCAATAAAATTTACCCAATGTGTCGCACTGATGTCCCTATACATAGTGCCTAATTGCAGCCGCTTTTGGAGGCCTTACCTGTGTCCAAATTTTCTTCAAGTGTGCTTGTTGGAAAGGTGTGCCTGTCTACTTTCCAACCCAAGTGGAATTTTTGAATTTGGCCTCCATTTGCCCCTCAACAATTAAGTTCTCCCAACAATGTTTCCTATGTGTCAAAATAGGGGTAGTAAGGTCATTGTTTGAGTGTTTTCGACCTTTTTTATTACTCAAAACCTGTCAAAATTTCTTGGCCATTGGTAGGCAAGCATATTTTTTCATTCCAATCCAAAAATGCTAAGTTTTTGTCATTTGGAGGCTCCTATGAAAAGCGAGTGCGAGGTGGCGCGGCGCATAGGGCAGAAAATTCTGTGTTTTAGCCCAAAAATTTCAAAAATGCCAAAAGTGTCCTGAGTCTTCTCCATCAAGAGTTGTGTTGGGCCAAGGAAGCCTCAGCGAATATCTGAAGTCTATCATGCTCCTTTCGCCTCTTTGATGCCCTCTTTAATTTTGCCTTTAAGCTTCTTATTTTTGCTTTACAGACTTTGTTTCTCGCCATGTAATGATAAGCCATATGCCTCAACAATGTATTCTCCCTATTGGCCTTCTCCAACAATTTTTCTAAGTTGATATTAACTCTTTCAAGCCAAGATTCCCGATCGGCATTGATCTCTTGCTCAAGTGATGTGAATTTCACCTTCCTCATTTTTTCAGCTTGGTGGTCTTCCCGAATGTTTTGCAACTCCATAATCGCTTGCTGATCCTCAAGCTGTTTATTTCTTTGCTCCAGGTACTTTACTATCCACTTAGCCCTTTCCAAGTTGAGGGACAAGCATTTATATCCACCTGTTGCTCCTGGATTACTTCTTTGAGATTTGAGCTTTGCGGGCCCACATCAGTATCATCACCCTCAATGAGAATGAAATCACTCTGCTACTCACCTAAAGGTCCCTCATCCTGTAATGGCCTCTTGCCTTTGTCCTGAGCCTGCTATGTTGATGAAGGAAGTGAGACCCCTTCCACCCTAGGTGGAGATAATACACGCTTTGCTACTGCAAACAACCGTCTGGTGCCCTTTTGATAAGTGACGAACATTGGCATACTGACAGTCTGTGTCTCATGACCTTCCTGCTGATATGAAGGTCCACCTATCTCATGCACAACCTCTCGAGGTCCCTAAGGAGCTGTGAAAAACTTACGAGAAATGAAGTCCTCCCAAGTAATGCCCTGCAAACCAAGCTGATGGAAGACCACAATTTTAATGAGAGCAAAACGATAAATGTTGTTGAACTACTGTTGAAGAGTCTTGTTTTGTACTAGGGTGGTCATCTTCTCAATATTTCGGCACATGAAGTAGGGGAGATTCATCATTCTCACCCTGGTAAAGTGCATCAGCAGCCTGATATGATAGGCATATAAATGAGAAAACTGGCCCTCATAACTGAAATACTTCATTATCAATTTCATCAAAGGAGCATAAGAATCTTTCAGGTACCAAAAAGGAAAAACTCTACTGAGTTGTCTCAAATAATCGGGCTTGATGTACGGTTCATAATATTGTCTGTCATTTTGCTGCCTTTTGTTCCATTTCTCTCCAATATTAGGAATACCAGTTGCTAGAGAAATAGATTCTGGTGTTAAAGTGAATGTTACACCAGCTAGAGTCGCTTGACCATCATGTAAATGAAGCACAAACAAACGTGCCAACTCATGGTGAAACTGGACTCTAGCAACCATCTCATAGAACTCATAGAAGGATTGATGTTGGAAACATGTGATGGCGAGAGGGAAGGCCTGTAGCTCAGCAAGGGTAGTAGGTTCCCCTCGTATGTGGTTGCCACCCTTATGAGGCCTCCTTGGTGCATGTACCTCTATAGGAGAGTCACTGTGTGTCTCCTCTTCATGATCATATGAAGGATCAAACTCCATCTCTGCTAGTGGGTGTGTTTTCTTGATGAGTAGTAGGAGATTTATGGTATTTTTAATTTTCTGCCACCAAGGGAAAAGTATATGACGGACTGTGGAGGGAGAGAGTATGAGGGATTTTGGAACTGTTAGGACAGGGTGTTGTTAGGGAAACAAGGGATTAGATAGTAATATGTAAGTTTTAGGGACAACAATTAGGGTTTGGGGATTTGTAGTTAGGATTTGGGAAATGGGAATAGGGAATAGGGGTAGATGATTTTTTGGGAATATGGGAGTTAGGGAATGGGGGAATAAGTTGGGAGAATAAATGAAGGAGTGAAAAAGTAAGGGAAGGGCAGAATAGACTTGGCAGTCAAATGATAAGTGCAAACCCTAAGCAATGTTTTCTTGAGAAATGGTAAGAAAGTAGGGTTTCATTTTCTTCACATAACCACCATAAATCTTGAAGAAAAACTCCTTCATTAGCAATGAGGAGATCGTAACTTACTTGCACAATGAAAGATTTGAGCGTTTTGGGTGATTTGAGGAAGTTATTGAAGAAATCGAGCTTGGCAGCTGTATGCATCGCACCTCAAACCCAATGCACCGCACCCTTTGTGTGTGTTGCGCCTAAAAAGTTTGCACTGCAAATCGTGGCCCCTATGCACCGTGCCTCTCACCCAGTGCGCCACGCCTTTGAATTTGGACAGTCTTTCTCCAAACTCTCTCCCTTTGCTCAAAAACGACCTTCACTTTGCTTCAATTTTTCTTCTTGGATGAAAATGAGCTTTTGAATTGAAAACATAATCTATATACAAGGAGATTTTAAATTTTTTTATTCATAAAAACCCACTTTTACAATGTTTAGAATATGACTTTACTTTTTAACTCTGTTTTTTGAGCTTTTCACTTTTTGAGTTTTTTTATGAACTAAATGACTTGTTTTCTATTTGCTTTGCAAGGGATTGGAGCTACTAAGGCTTGGGAAAGTGACCAGGGTTGCCATTGAAGTGATTTACATATGAAAGAAATGAAATTACATCAATTTATACAATAAAACCTGAAATACTCTATTTTTTCGCACTTGATTATGGAATTCATTGGTACTGGAACCTCCTCATGTGCCTGCTCACTATTATTGGACATTTTGAAAACCTATTTGATCAAATCCTACACCTAATGATATTCAAACCCTAGAAAAGACTATTGCAAATTTTGAAGACAAAAAGTGACTGCAAATGATCTTGATGAGTAAAATTGGGCCAGCAGGTAAAGGACATGAGGGAAAATGTAGGAGAAGCCACTACCGTCAGATGATCCATGCTCCTAATGGAATGCAGCTGACTGGGTAGGGACACCTAATATGCAATGCAACAAGAGGATTTGATCTCTGACGGAGGGATGAAGATACCGACACTGACACAACGGAACCAACCTTGCTAGTATAGTCATTACACTTATCCTTTATGATGATGAAATCATTCTTCTTGCAAAAATCCATGATTACCTATACAAGAAGCTTAATACTCTTCATGTCTACTACTCCAAGATTGGTATGACGTTAATACTAATAAGACTAAAGTCATGATCATTAAATGCAAAAATATCACCCATGGTATTTTTGTCTATGATAACCATTTGTTTGAGTAGGTTCCTTTTTATAAATATTTGGGTGTTGACATTCCTCATTGGTTCTACGAGAATTATAGCATTGAGAAATTAAATATTGGATGCTAGAAATCTTATTATGAGCTTGAAAACAATTGTATGTCGGTCAATATTTGTACTTGGAGTAAAACAAAAGTCACTCTTTTAGACTCTCATCACCCTTGTTATCTTATACGAATGTGAAGTTTGGGGTTGCAAAATATCCATACATTCACAGAGAAAGGTTGAGATGATTCAAAATCAATTCATAACCTACAAACTCTAGATCAAGGGAAATACCCCCTATCCTATCCTCCTAATCGAAGTTGGTATGTCCCCCATTGAAAGCATGCCTATGTTTAGATGCCTAATATATAAGAAGAATCTTTACAACATGGAATCCAAGCTGCTCCAAAAACTTTCTTCTAACTTTAGTAAAAACCCCCACCGTCACCTTAAGCACGGGTCGCATAATGATGCACAATCTTTGCTCAACCATTGGGGGATAAAGGGGGATATAATTATGGGAAGCAAGGATAGTGTCAAAGATACTATTACCTCCAATTTGAAGTATAAGTTGTGGGATGATAAGGAGTTGGAGGGAAAAGGAAGTCAAGATACTATAAGGAGGTGATCAACCCAATCCTTGATAACTAGAATTATATCTCTATGCTGACCAACACTAAGAAAAAAATGAACATCACTAGGATAATAACTAATTCCCATGAGCTTCAAAGTGAAACCAGGTAGTGGTATACTCCCAAGGCTCCCTAGAACGATAGAATCTGTTAGATTTGCGATACTAAGAGGGTGGGAGATGAAAAAAAGTCATTTTAGATTGGTTATATCTTACTCAAATCCACTCTCAATTCCCTATCATCTACCACACTTCCAATATTCTTGAATTCTTAGCCCAACCCAACTATAGTGATTTTGGAGTGCTTCTTTCCCTTGTTTTTTATCGTAGAAATAAGATTCTGAAGAATCACAATTAGTTTTTTTTTCTTTTCTTGAGTTCTAGTAGACTGCATTGGTCTTAGTGGACTTTGATCATCATCATCATCATCATTATTAATTAATTTAATTATTATAATGAATCATTGTAGTTAAAATTTTCCCAGAGTTGATTATATGTACATAATTATTAATACTATTAAAATAATTGTATATATTTATGTATGTAATATTGATTGTTATAAAAACGCATCTTATATGTGATGTGATGGTGGTTAAGGTTTAGTTTCAAGTGTTAGTGGAGTGTGATTGGGTTCAATTTAGGGGAATTTCTATGTGATTTGAACCTCTCAATAATGATGGAAACTAGCACAACCACATTAATAAATGTGGTTGATATACACTAAACACGTATAATTATGATTATTATTATAATTTTATTATTTTTATTGTTAATTAAATTTAGTATCATTGTTAATTAATAAATATTAATAATAATTAATTAATTCATAATTAATTTATAAATAATAATAATAATAATTAACTAGTTATTATTATTATTACTATTATATGTATTTACGTAAGTAATATTGATTGCTATAAAAATGTTTTTTATATGTCATGTGGTAGCGACTAGGAAATAGTTCCAAATGTTATTAGAGGGGTGTTTGGGTTCAATTGAGGGGGATTTTTGTGTGATTTAACCTTGTCAATAGTGATGGAAATTAGTACTATTAGTTCTACTCATGCTCAAATCCGTGAGATAGCTCAAATTAGACCCTCTAGAATGTTGCCAACATGCACTTTCAAGGGTTCAATCATTGGTTCCACCGACTATTAGAGTGGTTCTTACTACAGAGATATCTTCAAGAAGGATGTCAATACTAATTCTTGTTTGGTGCAAGAGGCCCCAACTTTATGAACTCAAAAGGTAAAAAATATTGTTGACCACCCTTCTCACTGCTAATGTTTAGTGTGTTGGTTTAATGGTTTTCAGTCTCATCTAGTTGATCTTCATGAGTGGATCTCAAGCACTTAGAAGCCAAAGTTGAAAGATAGATATTTTATTCACCCTTATGAAAAATGGTATTTTATTGTGGAGCTCAATATTGTAGACAATAGGGCTTTGGTCTTGGTTTCAAGGCCTTGGTTTCTGGGCACTTCTAGCTTATGCATGAAGCTTTGGAGTCGCTCCTTTGACTAATAATTTGAGATTGGCTCCCATTTGGGTTAGATTCTCAAAATATTCCCTTACATTTGTTGATTTTACCCTTTCTTCATTCCATTTCTCATCCTCTAGGGATATTATATAAGAGTCATAGAAAAAATAATTAAATCACATGTACATATTCTTGAATGTGCATGGGCATGGAATTTAGAAAAGATTTTCTAAACAAATAATTTTGACCATTCAAAACTACTCATGGACTCAAAAATTAGACCATGAAATAATTTATTTGTGTTGTACAATGTGTTTCTCTTATTTCTCCATTCCCTAAATCCCTACAAAAGGTTAGGGAGCATCAATGCCAATCAACCTAGTGCGTTGGATCTAACATAGAACATTGGTTTATTTTCTACAAACAATTGCTTGATTTAGACCCACCTAAGGAGGACTCCAAAGATGTTTCTTAGAAAATTGGTGGAACAACTTCACAAAAACACTCATCTATTTTTAAATTCTCCCTTGGATAAGCCAAAAGTTGAGACAATGAAAGCTAGGGACACAATAATGGATTCACAACACACTTGAAATACTCCTTCAAAATGTGACCCTCCATATTAGCAAAGATAAATTCAACAAGGTCAATGAAAGAGTTTTATTTTCACTAAACTTCAAATCAATATGTATCTAAAGTGAGCTAGGTATATTAGATTAAATAAGAAGAGATATAAGCACAATTGGATCCTCCAAATTAGGATAAATTATGAATGGAAGGAATATCAAGAACATCACTAAAGACAAAGAAAACTTGGGCAAAACTAATAAAGAAGGAAAAATATCCTCCAATATCAAAGCCAATTCTGACAAGAAATATGGCTAGTCATATTGTGTTTTTTGTCTTTTATTATGTCAACAATTTCTTAGAAGTTACTCACTAATAAATATGAGTATGAATTTTTTGTGGAAATAAGTATTTTATGTACTTGGAAAATAGGGTATTGTCAATTTTTTTTTAATTCAAAGCAAATATTTTTTGTAATCTCACTATCACCCATGGCTTACTTTTCTATTTATATAAGTATCTCACACACAAACACATATTATAAATATAAAAAGTAATCTAATGTTGTTTATTATATCGTTGATAAGGCATATACCCAAAAAACCTAGGATCTATGTTAGGCCCCTATACTACTAGTGTAACCCCTTATTATTATTAGTACAACCCCCTTATTATATTGTTGTACCCATGTAGTCGCCATATTGTTATTATTATGCCCAATAGAAGCCCACTATTGTTATTATTGTACCCTTACATTATTATTGTTATGCCGGCTCTGAATATATTATGACCCCTTAGACTCCTATATATAGAAAGGAGGTCTTGTCATTTGTATCATCCAAGAATTGTTCATCTGTGTAATGTAAAGGAGGTTGGCTCCTCAAAGAGGCTGAATTATAAGGTGTTGATCTATCTTTTCTATCTTTTTTGAGCTGGTCTCATAACATTTGGTATTAGAACTTTAGATTCTAGGGTTTCGTTACTCCAAACAGGTCATCGTTGTATTTGCGCTATAATGTTTTTTATGCAAAGTTTCAAAAGCTAAAAAACAAACCCATTTGAGAAGACATATTTCTGAACCATGCATCCAAATTTCAGAGCTTTTCGCACTATATTTGTGGATATATGATCGGAGGAAGTTGGCCTTTTTGCAGCCTTCCGAATTACATGCCAAACAGGGGACCTGGGGAAAATTGTTATAACTTTTGTTTTGAGCATCGGCTTGAAATTTCGCCATAAGTTATAGAAAGAGGATCGACTATAGTTTCTTTTACATTTTTTTCAGATCCAAAGGTCAAAACAATGACATATGACATGTCGTACAAGTTCGCTCTACTGAACTAGTCTATAATCAGGTCACCGTGGGAGATTTGGCATAACTCTTCCTTGGAGAATACAATTTGGATCAGACTGGTGGCATTGGAAATAGGACACAAAGGGTTATTACAGAGCATAATTTCAGAATTGGAAGATCTGAAATTACAGAGTTACAATCGTTTCTAGATCAAGCTCCTAAAATCAAGAAAAAGCGAGATGAGGATGTTTGATGGCAGGGATCCAGTAAATTGGATACTACAGATGGAGAAATATTTTGATCTACATTGTGTACCACTGTTACAAAAAGGTATGTATTGCATCTAATTATTTATAACTGAATCAATTTTTATGGTATAAAGGGCTTTATTCTTGTAAACCACTTGTCATGGGGTCAATTTTCACAGAGGAAATGATAGCACATTATGCAGATACAAAGAGAAACACCTTATTTAGCCAATTGATAAATCTCAAACAAAAGTGTTCAATGGAAGAGCACATTGGGGACTTTTAAAAATTGAATATAAGGGAAAATGATATTCCAGATAAGCATAGGTTTGATGTCTCCATAGGGGCTTTAAAGGATAACATTCAACATGAGGTTCATCTTTGGGAACTTGATTCATTGGAGAAGGCATTCAGGTTGGCAAGAAAAGTGGAAAGAAAAATTATGGAAACAATGAACTCTACCCCTCACAACTATAAACATGGAAGTGTTGCTTCTCCTAGCCTTCCACAACCTACAAGGGCGACACCACGACAATTAGAAGAAAAAAGAGAAAAAGGGCTTTGTTACAATTGTGATAGCAAATGCACTAAAGGTCATAAGTGTGCTGAGAACAAATTATTTTACATAGATTATGAAGAGATGGAAGAAAAGGATCAAGAAACATCAAAAGAAGAGGATATACACCAAAAACCCACCCCAGAGAAATAAGAAATGAATCCGACCATATCTTGTAAAATAGTGGCAAGAATTACCACTCCTCAAACTCTCAAGATAGAAGGACATATCAAGAAGAAAAAGGTTCAAGAAGTGAAAGATCACATCGAGAAAGAAGAAATGAATCTAGGCATATCTTGTAAAGCATTGGCTAGAATTACCACTTCTCAGACTATCAAGATAGAAGGAGATATCAAGAATAAAAATGCTCAAGAAGTGAAAGATCACATCACGCATCAAGAAATGAGTCTAACCATATCTTGTAAAGCATTGGAAGAAATTACTACTCCTCAAACTCGAAAGATAGAAGGACATATCAAGAAGAAAAAGGGTTCAAGCAATGAAAGATTACATCAAGCATCAACAACAAGTTCTCCAACTTTTAAAGGATAATGCCACTTTGGTGCAAAATTGAATGAAACAACAGGTAGATCAACATCGCAGTGACAATTATTTTGATGTAGGTGATTAGGTAATTTTACGGCTACATCTCAAGCAAGTTATTTATGAGAAGGAAATGTTGGTAATACTACGTGCACTTTAGAAATGGCAACCTTACCCAATGGGAAGACATTTCAAGGCAAAAATTGATCATGAGAGTCTTAAATACTTTTTAGAACAAATATTATCTTTAGAAGAACAGAAAAATAGGTCACAAATATGTTGGGTTATGATTTTGACGTCATCTATAGAAAAGGGAACCAAAATCTTGTCACAGATGCACTCTCAAGAAAGGATGAGGATGTGGAAGCATTGTTTTGTGCTATTTCTATTATCCAACTAGATTGGATAAATGAAGTAAGAGATGAATGGAAGAAGGACAAAGAAGTGTGGCCACTCATTCAAAATTTGTAGAAGATCCCAATTCAAACAATATTGCTAGAACTTGAAGAGGAAGGAAAAATCATATTGGAACCTGGAGCAGTCACAGAAACAAGAACAAGACAACTACAAAATCGATCAATTTTAGAGTATCTCATCAAGTGGAAGAACTTACCTGCTGAAGATTCCACATGGGAGGACAAGAATTTTATATAGAAGCATCAAGAACTACTCAAGCATTGAGGACAACACTTTTTTGAGAGGGGCATGTTAGGCCCCTATACTACTAGTGTAACCCCTTATTGTTATTAGTACAACCCCCTTATTATATTGTTGTACCCATGTAGTCCCCATATTGTTATTATTGTGCCCCATAGAAGCCCACTATTATTATTATTGTGCCTTTACATTATTATTGTTATGTTGGCTCTTATTATATTATGACCCCTTAGACTCCTATATATAGAAAGGAGGTCTTGTCATTTGTATCATCTAAGAATTCATTTGTGTAATGTAAAGGAGGTTGCCCCCTCGAAGAGGCTGAATTATAAGGCGTTGGTATATCTTTTACATCTTTTTGTAAGCTCATTTCATAACAATCCCTAACCTTATGTGGTAAGTTTCTCTTTTTTGGTGTCTTTTCTAGCTAGAATGATCATTAGATATAAACTTACTATTATTCTGTTGTTAAAATATCTCCCTTTTCTAGACATATATGCTCAAATTTTATACTCGTTGGAACTCACAACTAACGCTAAGCTAAAAGTTAAATTGTTTCCCTAGTAACAGTCACCCTATAACATAATGGATGTACCACTATACCCTTTATAATGTGAAACACAATAGTGTTTGCGCTTAAAATACTTTTTGAATATAGTATATTAGTTATATATTGTCTGTAGGCAGTAGTACAATTGACAAAAAACATGTTTGCAAGCCCTTTTGTATCCAAGTGATCGAAAGTTCAATCCCCATAGACATGTCTCACCAACCGAACCAAAGAAATGTATATTACTTAGATATTGTTATTATTAAAAACAATTAACTTATGGTTCATTATTATATTCAATTATATTATACTTTAATAAGAATATAATTAAATATTCAATATATATAGTATTATTATGCTCTAATTATAATGTAAACATACAAACACAAATACAAGAAATAGCTAATTATATATTTACCTTTATATGATTATGTATAGTATATTAAAGGTAAGTATTTTAAAAATAATAATGTAGATTTGACTGTGGTTGAATATGTATATGTGTTCCAATATTGACATGTATTCATTAATTTTAATTATAATTAGCTTTGGCTAACTAGGATTGACTATAGATGGTCATAACTAATCATATTTTAATATGTTTTACTATGAATAAAGATGTTTGATTAAGAATGAACATGATTGGGCATGGTTAATACTATGTTTGGACATGGTTGATGATGTTTCAACATGGTTTACTATGATTTATTATGTTATACTATGGCTTACCATGTTTTTCCGTTTGACAATGCTTAAATATGCTTGACTTTAGTTGACAATATTAGACTACTATTGACTTGGTTGTAACTGTGGCTAACTTTAACTAACTATGTTTAATTAGGTTAATTATGGCTAAACATGTTTGACTATAGCTAAACATGTTTGAATATGGTTAATTATGATTGACCATGATAGCTCATGGATGACAATAATTAAGCATAGTCAAACAAGGGTTATGTGAGATTAAGCTACATTCCTTAAACACTATGTCACATTGAGTTGGTTGACTATGGTTGGTCATGGTTAATTATTGTGACATTCATCAAGAGTAATGTTGCATTAAGCTATAGTATGGTTATCTCTATGTAATGTGCTTTTTGGTTGACTTATGTCAACTTGCTATTTTCCTAAATGCTTATGTTGCTTTATTATATACATAATTATTATTTTGCATTGAGTTTTTTCAAATTTTATTCAACATAGTTAACTATGGTTGACCATAATTTATTGTGGTTGATCATGTTTAACTTGGTTGACCATGGTTTATTATGTTGTCTTTGGTTGAGTATGTTTGGCTATATTTTTATGTGGTTGATAGTAATTGAATATTATTTACCATAGTAAACCATGTAGACATTATTTGATTGTGATTGATTATTGTTTGAAGATGGTCTATGATGGTTGACCATGTTCAAATATTCATTCAGATGAAGGCATAAAGAGGTTGTGAAACTAAATGTTTTACAATATGTTTATATATATATATATATATATATATATATATATATATATATATATATATATATATATATATATATATATATATATATATAGTGATGTTTGTTATAGTTGAGTTATATCAACTTATTATGTTCCTTAATGATTATGTCACGTTACAACATTCACCTTGACTTTCTTATGCCAAAATGTTATATCCATCAAATTTTATCTTCCACAACATTTATGACACATTGTGATACTCATCTCTGCTTCATTATGTTGAACCATTACATTTTTAAATGGTTATGTTTCATTATGATATTCATCTTGACTTACTTATGTCAAATTGTCATATTCCTAAATTGTTGTGTTTCAATATGACATCATCTAGGGTTATATTACATTGAGATATGATATGGTTATATCCACTATGATATTTATCTTGGTTCACATATGTCAACTTGCTACATTTCTTAATGGTTTTATTGCATTATGTTGTTCATTGAGAATTTTGTTGCATTGCAACATTCAAAAAATATTTTATCATGTATACAATGTTCATAAAAAGTTATATTGAATGTGATCTTTATCAATAATCATATCATAATGTGAAATTCATATCGGCTAACTTTATGTCAAACTAATACCTTCTTCAATAGTTTTATTTCATTATAATATTCATAAAAGATGATATTACATCCAATGAAAAAATATTATTTTTTAATATAATATTTTCAAAATAACTGATGATGATGATGATGATTGTGGTTAATGTCCACTGAGACGAAATTGGTCTATCAGACCTATAATTTTCTTAGTTTCTAATTGTCTGGATCCTCGTCTTTCTTGGCGAGATTGGTGTTGTGGCTTTCTTTTTCTTGTCTATGGTCTTCCAACTTTCTTTATCGTGCATCTCCTTCATCTCTTCTGGTTCTTGGGACATTGGTGTCTTAGCTTCACGGTCTATTGTATTCATCCTTTTGAAGATATTTGGAGAAGAAGTTTGGTCTAGGAGATCTCCTTTGATGTTAAATGATGATTTATTTTGTGCGGTATTCAAATCCTCATAATTGTTGATGCTTGAGGGGTTGTCAAGTTCACTCTTTTGTTGTTGGGCGGGGCTTTCTCCCTGATTGTCTTGAGAGTTGTTTTCTTCTTACCTGATTTCTTGTGATTCAGAGTTTTCTTGAGAGTATTCTTCTTTGATGACAGTGTAGTGTTCTTTTTTTGCTCCTTCCCACCATGTAGATATGTGGTGATTCTTCCTAACATAATTTTTCTAGGAGGCTTTTGGGTAATTTTTGGCTACGTGGCCTATCTCAAAATAGGATCGACATCTAAAAAGGACACTTTCATAATCCAGTTTTTGGTTCCACACATAGTCTTTACTTGTTAGGTGTATTTCAGCTAGGAATCTGGCACTAAAGTCCATTTCCACATAGATCCATGCATAGGTGGTTCTAGCATATTCCTATGTTTCTGGGCACCTGCAATAAAATTTCCCAATTGCATTTCCAATGGATTTTAGCGAAGAGAAATTCTATAGATGCAAGGTAGGTTTGGCAATCTCATCCAAACTGGTGCTGAGGTTATGATTGTTGTCGAGGGATCGAATGATGGGTTCCATGGCCTCATGAATAGGCCTGATTTCTCCCAAAACCAAGGGCTGGAATCTAGAATACATTGTCTACTTTCAGGGTTTTCAAAATCTACTATAAAGAAACCCCTAGCATAGGGGTAAATGATAATTGCATCAGGAATTAGAGGCTTCCATACCTTCGAGATACAACTGTGGAGAGTTATCAGCTGTGGCCAAAAACCATTGAATTGACAGATTAGGGAACTTTCAGAGAACTTCAAAGCCTTATCGAGTGAGGCATGGACCACCTGGACAGTGGGAACTAGGGTTTCACTAATGATATGGGCAGGAGCTTGCCCCCCAGAGGCAGACAGAACTAAGCCAGCAACTATTTTCACGAAGCTGGAAGCCATCTGGAAAATGCTCTCCTGTTGAGTATAAATATTGCCAAAGAGAAGGCCACAAAAGATTGCCGAAGAGAAGTGAAAAGGCACAGATCTATAAAGAAGAGCCGCAAATCTATAAACCACAGAAAGTCCAATCAACGAGAAGAGAAGTGAAGAGTCGCAAATCTATATCGCGACTTTGTAAAAGCCATAGATCTACGATAGCCACAAGATATACTATTCATATAATAGCTAGCAGGTTTGTCCTGAGATTCTTCTCAATCACTCGCAATTGAACGAATTTTCATTTTTCCGTATTCTAGCAATGGCTGCTAGGAAAAGGCCCAATTGAAGAAGAGCCATAGATCTAGAATTCTGAAATCACCAGAGAGAGCAGATACAGGCACCACCAGACACCGGACGGATCAAATATGAAACACCACAGATTTATATTATTTCAACCATGCAATAGATGAAAAGCACTGCAGAGAATTCGATCTATTAAAGATATATTCTACCGTAGATACGAACCACAAAAGCTTGTCGAAGAGCCACAGATTTCTGAAGAGCCACAAAAGATCGATTAAAGTTAACCTCATCTATGAATTAATAAATACACTACAATACGTTTCAATATTATTAGACATTTTTTAGTCACAAATTGAATTGTATTACATTTTTAAAAACCATCAAGATTTACATGAGTTTTTTTTAAATATAATCATTATTAAATGCCTATTAGTATTTACAATTTAATATTCCATTATTACTATTTAATAATATTTATTACAATTTGTATTTTGTGTACTAATTATATAGAATTTCCAATATCATAAATGTAAGATAAAATTTACTTTTGGTGTTTTATTGATTTGAGAGTTCGTTGACGACTATAGCTTATTTTTATAGGAATTTTGTCCACCTAAGATCACATTAGGTGCTTCTACAAATTGTATGGTTGAATAGTCTACATAAATACCTTTCCAATAATGTATAGCACTCTAAAAAACCCACAAGGGACCAGAAGTTATGATAGTTTCAAGTTTGGCAGGGATCTGAGGCTCGCGATTCTACATAGGCTAACAGAACCTGCAAGACAGGTTTTACACATTGACAGTAGGTGCAAGGTGGGAGATTTTCCAATTATAGAGTGGTAAATTTGACAGTGCACTACAACGGAATTTGGTCGGGAAACTTTGGCACAAAGATATGTGTTCTTTTGGTTGTCATAATGTATGAAACACAAACTTTCCTATCAAGTTATGACCATTATGTCATGGAGGTCCTAGTAGAGGTCCTAGTAGAGCCATAAACTTAGGGCACACTGCAATTAACAAACTCTTCTAAATGGAGAATCTCCCCAACACACAAATTAGGGAATATAACATAAATAAATTCCCCAACCATGTTAAATTTAACAAAGTATTTTAGCGAAAAACCATAACACCCCAGGCATTTCCTTCATACAAGCAATAACATGGCAAGTGACAAATGGCCAAATGTGATTAAAGGGTGGTGATGAGCTTGCAAATGATCTAGAATCTAGTTGGTAGTAACATGAGCATGATGATGACATGACATGACTCAAGGACACGTGGCATGTTGATTTTCCATTTTTAGATACCCAAGTGGCCCTTTGTTGGGTGACATATGGCACCACTCACGGGGTGACACATGGTAGTGTGATGAAAAATTGGAAAGATAGGTCACCATAGTGACACATGGCAAGTTGATGATGTTACATGGCATGCCATTGCAGCGTGAGAGTAAAATGGTTCGCATAGGAAATAATATTGGAGAAAGCCATGGTAGACAAACTCAGGGAGAAGTAAGTATCTCCAATAGATGACGTGAACATTCACATCTGACTGTGGGAGGAATAATAGTGGCCCAATACTGTGGTTGACGAACTGAGGGAGAAGGAAATATCACCTTCAACTAATCTAAAAGATGAATTCATGTTTTGCCGCAAAATTTCTAGCCCAAAAATAAAGAAGGATTATGACATAGTCGGTGGACTCTAGGAGACTCAAAATTCTCTTTAAGTTGACCAAAAAATTTATGCCACACCATAAGAAATTTTGTGGTTACTTAATGATGGATGATCGAAGCGTGATGCAACTAACATAAGGAATTGGATAGAGAAATCTCCACCAATGGTAAATAACTGGAACTTAGTGTGTATTTAGACTTAAGAAATGGTTGTAAGACATCATACATTAATGGAGGAATCTAGTTGTCGAAGCACTTAGAGACTAGGATAATGCCATGGTTTCATGTAAAGTGAAGGGTTGAAGTGTAAGGGTGCAACACGGTAAAACATATAAAATGAATTGTTCACACAATGAGAAGATAAGGAACCAGATATGGCAGTTCAGAGACTAGAGAATTCAAAAACAGAATGAATCCAAAATGATTAGACTAGAAAATCTGGAACAATATGAAATTGAAGCGCATTAATTCTTGAAAAATTGTGAATACAAAAAGACACAGGGTTAAGAGGAGATCTATATAAACTAGTCCTTGGAATTGAAAGAGGAGATTTTTCTCTTTTCTTGATAAAATAAACCCCATGAGAGATAAAGAGATATATAGTTTACATGAGAAGATGGTAAAAAGTTATTGATTGTTGAAAATCTGAAGCATATAAAGAACAAAGGGACAAAAACAGAGAATGCAAGAGGAGATTGGGTGAAATTTGAAGTTTTTGTAGAGAAAAGCACCGATGATTAGAAAAAAATAAAGTGTTTTTGAAAGAAGATCAGCAGAAATTTTCAGAATAAATATTTATCAGGTAGGTTCCTTAAAAATATCAGCAAGTTGGTCCCTGTAAATAGTGGGGGTTGCTGCTTCGAGCAAGTGGGTTCTTTTAAATAAAAATAGGTTGGATCCTTTTATAGGTTGGTGCCTACATAATATGATGTAAAATAAGTTAGTGCTTTCATTTACATCAAAAAAAAAGATTTGTGGTTTTCTCTCTTTATTGGTTTCCATGTATAGGTGATGTTTCTATGTGTTGCTTATGTATATCATGTTGATAATGTTGTTTTGTATTTATTTCGTGGTTATTGTTGAATATTAAAATAACTCTACTCATTGTTAAATAAATTAGCTAAATATTGTTAAAAGTTATAAAATGTTGATTCACCCTCCTCTCAATATTTTCCTCGTTTCCAACAATACTCACTAATGAATGTCATGATGCAATAAAGATCCTTCATGAATAGTACAATGCAAGAAAACCCTTATTGATTATTTCAAAGTCAAAAAATCCCTCAATAAATATAAAAATAGTACAAAACCGTTAAGGAAATTGCCAAGTTGATATAAGTCAACCAAGATGAACATCGTAATAGGTATAAACATATTATATCTCAATTCAAAACAACCCATAATGAATGTTGTATTGAAAATTAACAAATCGATATAACCATTAAGAAACATAGCAAGTCAATATAATCCAGTGAAATCAAACATCAAAATCCATAAAACCATATTATAAAACTTTTAGTTTCATAACCTTTTCATATCTCAATATGGTTAATGTGTTTCATTTTAGCTAAAAAAAAAAAAAATCTAATAATTAATTATAATCTAATAATTTGAAGGGAAATTTGTTGATGTGCAATTAGTTTAATGTGTATATAATTTTTATTTGTGCAATTTATTACTCATTTAATATACCATCATATATATATATATATATATATATATATATATTTGGAATGTTATAATAAGGCAAAGGACCATTCAGGAAAGCATGAAGTTGGTATAAATGAAACAAGTTGAACATTGAAATGGATATAAAACATAATATAATATTATATTATATATTTCTTTAATGGTCTTTTCCTATTAAAAAAATTCATTTTTATATATATAATCCAATTTTAAGGTCACGGCCAAGCTAGACACCAAATTGGTGTAATGAGACCCCTTTGTTTGTGGGGCAAGAGACCCACCACTACGCAACGATTTTGACTATTAAGTCTACGAAAGCATACATAATCTACCCACTCTAGTTTTGAACATGTGATCTCTTAAGACTAAACACATATTCTTAACCATTAAACCCATTCAAATTATATTACAATATATCTCACTATTACATAACTCATAATAAGTATTGTATTACAACATAGTAAATTAATATAACCATTTAAAAATGTAACAAGTCAATAAAAGCTAATAAAAATGAATATCAAAACACATACAACCATATTATAGAACTTTTAGTTTCATAACTACTTCATATCACAATATGGCTTATTTGTGTCATTTTAGAAAAAAAGATAGTAATTATTTATAACAAATAACCAAAATGTAATAAGTTGACGCAAAGTTAGAGTTACTGGTATGCAATTAGTTAATGTGTATTTGTTTTTTTTGTGGAATTTATTACCCTTTCAATATACTATAATTTTAAGAATTATGTATGTATAACTAACTTTAGTTGGCTTATGTTAACACGTAAAATTCCTCAATGGTTTTGTTACATAAGGGTTTTGTCACTATGTGACATGTAAAATAGTTTTTCTTATATTTTGATATTCATCAGAATTTATGCCACATTGTGACATTCAAATTAGTTAACTATATGTTGATTTCCTACAATGCTTTTGTTGTAGCACAATGTTCATCAATGGTTATTTCTCTTAGAAAAATGTTTTTCCTCAATAGTTTTGTTGTAGCACAATAGTTTTGTTGTAACACGATGTTCCTCCATACTTATGGCTTTTTAATGAGAAAATGTTTTTTCTCTATTACTAATACATTTAAAAATTTCAAATCATCTCCACAAACTAATTAATTTAAATATATCTATAATTTATCTTCCCGTCCTAATCTATTTAATTTTTAACCACAAATTAAATTTTAACACAAAATTTTAAAATCGGATCAGATTTACATTTTATTTTCTCAATATTGATATTGGTTTTTATTAAGTGTGGGAATGATTGAATCTTTAAATATTCCAAGTTTTTTAAACATTTTTAATTAAACAATTGAATAGTATCACGTGAATTTTAAAAAACCATAATAATATAATTTTTTTCTAAATAAATAATTTTAGACATTTTCTATTATCATTTAAATAATATTATATAATTTAAAACAAAAAACAAAAACTTATTGAAACTATAACTTTTATCTTTAAATATTTAATATATATTTAAAAAATGATTTATATATTTCAAAAATAAAAACATTATATTTCATATTTTTTCGAGATAAGGGAAATCATTGAGTTCATTAAATAAAATATTTATGGCTTGAATACATCTACCATTAGTGTATATCATCATAGCTTGATCATAATGTTGTATCTTGCATTAGATCATTTTACAAACTTGATTATATTGAGGAGGGACATCTATGCATGCAAAGAAACATACCCAGAAGAAAAAGTTGAATTATAACTATTGGCTTACAGAAATAAAGGCAATCACCAAGAAGAGCATGGACTATACAAAGTTCATAAACATCATGCCAGGGGAAAGGATCACCCATTTGATACAAATAGATGAGCTTGAGATTACATTGGAAAAGAAAAAACATGATAGAGACAAATATCGACAAAATCTTCCTATGTAATATTCCTAATGGAAAAATTTGCAGTGATAACAAAAAATGCAAGAGATATAGCATAAAAATTTTCAATAAACACCAACAACCCAGAAATGCTCTCAAACATGCCAAAAATGGGTAATTTTATTATATAAATTGTTGGAGTACAATGTGAAATAGAAAGAGTGCACCTCAGCTTGCACAAGGCATGCTATAAGCCTCAGGTGATCGAGATGCCAATGTTGAACTACTGTTGGAGTCTATCTATCAGAAAATAAGTGCTAGCCCAATAATTTCGCACTGTTAGTTGCATTGAGACCCTGATTTGACCCCTCAAATTTTCTCAGAAAAATTTGCAAATTTTAGATTTGAGGTCCTTTCCAAAAACCCAGAAAAAACCCAGAAAGGGTCTTGGAAAATTCTACCGACCACCACGGACCCAATTTTTAAGCTCACCCCTCTTAACTCATTGCTAAAGAATCCTGTTGTTTTGGAGCACCAAAACATCTCCAAAAATTATGCACAATTAGGAGAAGACTCCCTAATCCAGCAAAACCCAGAAATGATTTGGGCTAATTCCAACCTCCCAAAATTACCCATATTTGGTGTTATGCCCTCCTTAAGAGTTTCTACATCCCCCACGATTCAAACTATTTGATATGTCACCAATTCCCTCTCAAGTAGTTGTAGGATTTCCCTGCAAATTTCCTCCAACAAATGTGAGTGAAATTCATCCAAAACCTGACACAAATAAGATGAATCCAACCCCACAAATTTTACCTAGTAATACTTCTGTGCAAACACTAAAATGGTGAGTTTAGTCCTCTCAACAAAAACAACTTCCAACCCAGATATTCTCCACAAATTCTGATCCACCCTCAATGAAATTCCTCCTAAATTCACTGGCCAGAATTTCCCTTGGAACTCCCTCAACTTAGTGATTCTATTTTTGTCCCTACGTCCTCTTGGAAGTTTAAACTAGCTAAAGCAAGAGCTAATGTGTCCCATAAACTCTAGCTCTCTCCCCGCTAAGTTATAAAATAATCTCCTAGGTTGACACTCGAAGTTCACCAAAGTTAGAGGTGGAATTCCCCCTTGGGAGTTCCTTGTGCTAAACAACATTGGTTTACTTGGATAAACAACTCAAGAAAAATTTTGTTCAAAAGTTAGATTGTCAAAAGATACTAAATGGAGTCCTCCTTTCCTTATTTATAGAATTTGGCCCTCTTTCTTTTGGTGGACCCCATTTTCCACTAACTCACACCCCCTTTCCTTCTCTCTCTTCCTCCACAAGTGCGAATTATCTCCAAGGTTCAAATTGCCTCCTTTTTGTGACCCCCACATTCCACCAAGGTTGAAATTTCTCCTATTCTCTGAAGTCCTTTATGCTTCCCATATCAAAATTTCCTCCAGTGTGTGAATTTCAACATTGTGTTATGTTTAGCGCCACCCACAAAATATTCGTTGATCTCCTCAAATGGAAAAATTGAAATTAGGGACATTACATCCTACTCCTAAAGGAAGACCTACTAATCACACATCAAAATGCCAATTTTTCCAAATATAATCCTTGATAAGCCCTGAAAATAAAAAAAAAATGTATCCTTCCTCCTATTTGAGAGATAATTTGCTTGTGTATTCCATTCATGATAAATGTTATGAAAAAGAAAAGAATGAAAGGTATATTTTAGTAGTATGATCCTCGTCTTCGAAATCTGAATAGAAAGTTCTTGTAGAGAAGAGCACCCCAAGGGCCAGTTGACCATCAACATAGAATCATCGAAAACCTAAAGGACCTTAATACCATATGAAGATCAAATAAATAGTAATTCCCATGATAAAATCAATTTTGCAACTATGTTTGATGACTAGCCCATGTTTATCCAAGCCTTTATGAACCTGTTACCATTGAAAGATATATATATCTATATATATATATACATGCCCCCCTAATACTGTTTGAAGACACCGCATCAAAAAAGCCATGATTTTGAACCACTGGAGCATGAGAACCAAGTAAACCTCTAAGTTGATGAGCCATCAAGGTCTTTCAATATTCCCAAAAGAAACCAGGGATTTGGGGTATGATATAATGTAGATTCGACACTTTTTCCTTGAAAATCAAACAATTGTAATATTTTTGTATCCCCCATGCAATGAAATCGACATTCCACATTTGATTCCCATATGAGAATCTAACCAATATAACAACCTTCCAGATTGTTGCCAGAAAAGAAATCGAGAATTTTTTAGGGAATAAGTGACACTCTCCATACTTCACAAGAAAAGGAGCATTCAAAGAAGAGACGTGCAATAGATTCCCCATCCACAACAAAGAGAACACATCTATTCGGCCCCTGAAATCCTCTTTTCTAGAGAGCGTCAAGAGTAAGAAACTTTTTCTTCAATGCCAAACATATAAAAAAATTCAATTTCGGAGGAATAAGCTAAGCCCAAATCTTCTTATACAGTCATACATTGACATTTGAAAGAGAATTACTACAAACAACATCATAAGCAACATTTTTATAGATTTGGCTAGTTAGATGATCCACCAACCAAACCCAGGAATCCACTCTAACTCCTAACATAATATCCCTCCTAGCCAAAAGTAGGATAACATAATACCATTTAGCTACAACATCCCCATGAAGACCATTCTGAAGAGAAGATAGCTAGGAAGAAGCCATCAGAGACAAAGGATCCAAATGATAAACTTGTTCAAAATATGTAGAACCATGAGAATTTAAACTTGAAATAAGAGCCAGAGATAGGCAAGTGACCTCTGGAACAACTATGATGGGTTGTGACCCTATCTTAACCATCCTGCCATTTCCAAGATCCTATCCAAGATCATTTACAATAGACGGAATAATCTCAAGCATACAACTCCATATCATAGAGTTGGTAGGGCAAGCAAGCTTTCAGAAATGCTAAATCCATTCATGCAGAGGATTACTTTTAATATATTTAGATCTAATGATATTGCTCCAAATACCCTCCACAAAATTTACACACCATAAATTTTTCATAATCAAAGTTTGTCCGAAGAAAAATAAAAAATTTAAACCCCACCAACCTTCAGATTTTGGCCTGGACATAACGTTCCATTTAACCAGATAATACTTTGATTAACCTTTCCTAGATAATCGAAAATTACTCATGATGACCCCAATATGCTTAATAATAAATTTTGCAAATTTAAAAAAAAGAAAACTAGAAAACTAAAATCCTCTCTAATACAAATTTTACAAGAATCAATCATCCTCCAATACTGAACATCCTATCACACGAATGCCCATACAAACCTCCAACCTTCTAATAAGATAGGACCAATTTTACTTTATTTTACAACATTATACTTACTTCATCCTAGAGTCATAATAAGAAACAAAGAAAATGGATGAGACAATTAAACTTGAGCATAAAAGAAACGAAGGTAGAGAAAAAGAACAATATTCAAGATTGAAATTAAAATTTTCCACAAATCCTTAAAATGATTTTAAATCTTTAAAATCATATTAAAATATATATATTTTTAATTAAATTAACCCATTAAGTTTTATTATAAATCTTTAATGTGACATTTAAAAATTTAAAAATAATAGTGGCTTCAATATAGAAATTATTATAAATCTTTAATGTGAAATTTAAAAATAAATAGTGTTTCAATATAAGAATTATGAAGGGTATGTATAAAGTGTTAGATGGTTTAATATTATATAATATAAATATAATTTTTCTCATTTATTAAAATAATATTTTAATTTAAAAATTGTTACATATTTATATGAAAATTGTTAGGATATTTTGACACATAGGAAATAGTTAAGTATAACATGTTTTAGTGTAGAGTTAGGTAAAGTGTATTTTTTTGCTGTGTACTTTTGTAGCTTACAATCTAGTGGTCACGATATGTAGTGATCCGAAGGTTCATTCTCTCCTCGGTATTATCGACACTTGATTTGTGGCTTAGAACCTGATTGGTCCATGATCTCTATTTAAAGAGCATGGAGTGTCATTTGTAGGGTAACCTTTAATGAGAGAAGCTTATGTAAATTTTAATTCTTTTATTAATAAATTGCCTGAGTGGCTGTGTTGGCTCAAGCCGTTGACTATTTCCCTTTTTAACGGTTTTAACCACGTCAATAATACTGGTGTATTAATCTGTGATCTGTTTGTAAGCGATGTCCTTTGGTGTTCTGTCTAATGAACTTACCCTGTAAATTCCTACATGGTATGAGAGCTATTCGAGGGCTACATCCATTGGTGATCCAAATCTGAAGCCGGTAGAACTACATCTGATTGTCGTTTCGTAGATCTATTGTTACTGACTGCTTTCAGGCCGAGAGGACTGCTCTATTGTGTTAGGAGCATTTGTTCTAGTGAGGAACCCCTTTCATTTGACAAGAAAAGGTTTCTGGTAGCCCTAGCTATGTCATTTTTAAGATATGAAGGTATATAGTGTTTATTTGCAGTTTTTTAGTTATTTTCTCTCTGTCTATTTCGATTTGTTTAGCTCTCTGTTTTTTTATTACTGGATTTATACCTTTCATTTCTGCATATGGTCTTTTCCATGTGACTCTGTGCAATCTAGGAAAATCAGAAACAGAAAGGAAGGATTTGTCTCATGAGTATGCACTTTTTCATCGCACCTTAGTGTGATCTAAGAAAATCAAAAACCTTCAGGAAAATATTTAGTTTCCGGCTAAAGCTAACTTGAAGCTATAATGTTTTTTTTTTTTTTGTATGTCCATGTTGGGTATTGTGTTTTTTGTTTTGTAGGCAAAAAAATAGATTTCTCAAGTAAGCACGCACCCCAAAGCTTCAATGACTAAAAAATAAAAATAAAAAATAAAAAAAACCCCTTCCTCTTTTCCAAAAATTACTAACGTTTTAATCTAGCTCACTTGGCCCAAAGCTACTTTATGAGAATAAAGGTCTTGAGTTCAAGTCTTTCTTTTTGTTGAGCTAATAGATTAAGTTTGGAAAATGGGAGTTTTTTTTTTATAACATTATCATTCATTTCCGCACATTCACACACTTCGTCGACATCTTCAACAACTTTTATTCAAAAAGCCATAACTTCTTCATCCAGAAGTTATTTTTAGAGCCATTTTTTTTAAGCAACCTAATTTTCTAGATATTTCCATTTGAACACTTTGTTTCAGCATCTATAGCTTCAGTTTCTATTAAAATGGAGAGTCCATGCCAAGTTATTCTTGACAACACCAACTACTTCCAATGGTGGTCCTACATTGTGGATTTACTTAGAAGTAAAGGTCTTTACATAATAGCTTCAAGCCAAGAAACCAAACTGAAAGATGAAGATAAGGTAGCCAAATGGGAAAATAGGCAATATCAAGCATGTGGGTTGATAGGGATGTCTATTTCTCCATACCTTAGACTCCATATCGCAAAACTTGATACTCTTAATGAAGCAATGAAACAAATCACTAAATTCTTTGGAATTAAAAATGAACTTAGAGTCCATCAACTCAAAAATGAGTTGCTTACATTAGACCCCAATAATTTTCTTCCATTGAAGATTTTTTTTCCAAGTTCAAGACCGTTAGACTTCTCTTGGAAGGTGTTAAGTTTAAGAAATAATATGGTAACCTTATCTATTCCATTCTTACTAAGTTAGGACCAGCCTACTCTTTGTTTGTTTCCACCTTCCATTCTACAAGAGAAGCCTTCATTTCTCAAGGACAAGACTACAAGTCCCCTTCCTTTGATGCCTTATGTGATTCTTTAATAAGAGAACAAGAAAAACTCTTACTCCTTGGTCTTCTTAATCTTGGAAACTCTTCTAAGAAAACCTTAGCTACCTAGTAGCAACCAAAATCAAAGATTCCTAAGAAGCCGTATCCTCAAAAGAATGGTCCTAAACCAAACAAGGGTCCTAAGCAATTTTAGTCTCAAAATGAAAAATCATTTCAACAAAATGATAAGGAAAATAAAAACAAAGGGAAGAAGACTGATGGAGATTGCCACTTTTGTAATTGAGATGGCCACTTAGAATCCAAATGTTTTAAGAAGATGGAAGCCTTGGAAGCATAATGAAGAAGCATAACATCCATTTGGAGAACTCTTCAACTTCAACTTCATCTTCAGGAATAACACTTTCTGCATGTGGTTGTCAAGCATCTTAGTCTAGATATGCACTAAATGTATCTTCTTCTTCTCATTCTCATGAGTGGCTCATTGATTCTGGAGCTTCTTATCACATGTCCAAAAACAAAGCCATGTTTTCTTCTTTAAATTATTAAAACACCAAAAATATATATGTTGGTGATGATAGATTTCTTAGTGTTGTAGGGAATCGAACTGTTCATGTAGACAATGGTAAATTTACTGATGTATTATGTGTTCCAACCTTATCCTGTAACCTTCTATTTTTATATCAGATAACACATTCAAGTGAAGGTAAAATCATTGAATTTTCACGTCACGATGTTGTAATTAAGGACCTAAGAGATCCTAGACAGATTTTAGCTACTGGCATTGCTGATGATTCTACAAGGTTGTATAAGTTAAACAACTTTGGGTTATCAAATCTTCCCTCGGTATTTTTTTCTCATAATGATGAAGTGAGCAAACTTTGGCATGAGCGATTTGGTCACTTAAACTATTGCTCCCTTCAGAATATATGTAAAGAAAATATGGTGACATGTCTTCCAATGGTATCTTGCAAAGATGGTGTTTGTTCTGGATGTGTACTCGCAAAACATCATTGGGCTAGCTTTGAAAAACTTACCTCATGGCATGTCTCAACCCCTTTACAGCTTGTGCATAGTGATTTATGTGGTCCACTTCCATTTTTTTCATTCTCTTGCTACAAGTATTTCTTAACTTTCATTGATGATTTCTGTAGGCGCACTTGGGTATACTTTTTAAAACTCATAAGTGCAGTATTTAACATGTTCTTGGCATTTAAGGCCTTTGTTGAAAAACAATATGGTCATCAAATTCTTAAGCTAAGATCTGATAATGGCAGATAATATGTTAACAACAAATTCATTAACTTTTGCATTGAGAATGGAATTCAAATGCAACATACTATTCCATATACTCCACAAAAAAATGGTATAGCTGAAAGGAAGAATCACACCTTAAAGGAAATGGCTATTTGTATGCTTCAATCTAAAGGACATAGTCTTAATTTTTGGGCAGAAGCAATAAACTGTGAAAATTTCATAATAAACCGCACTCCTACTAAGGTTTTAAAGAATATCACTCCAGAAGAAGCATGGAGCTCAATTAAACCAAATGTAAGTCACTTTCATGTTTTTGGAAGTGAAGCATGGGCCCATATTCCAGATGAGAAACATAAATCTTTAGAACCTAAGAGTGAAAAATGTAATTTTGTTGGATATTCTAAAGATATCAAAGGATACAGACTTATTCCACTTAAGTCCAAAAATGTTATCATGAGAAGAGATGTAAAGTTCGCTGAAAATATATTGGCCTATGAGCCTACTTCAACGAATGTGCCACCTCTCTCTATCCCTTCTACTTCTAAAAATATTTCTTCTTCAGATGATGATAGAGAGGATGACAATCCTCCCCCACCTTCTCAGGATCCTCCTTCATCTCCTCAGCTTCCAAAATGGGTTTGTGCTACTCGGGATGCAGTAGGTGCTCTTGTCGGTGATCGTACAGATCATTGATATACATGTTCTTAGTTCGACGAAGCCTCTTCTTTACTGGATCAAGCTTCAGTGAATTATGATCTTGCCACCTTTGCAGAAGCTTCAGACCATCCAGATTGGGATGCAACTATGAATGAAGAATATCGTTCATTATTGGCAAATGATACATGGGAACTTGTTCCTATACCAAAGGGATGAAAACTTATTAGATGCAAATGGGTTTACAAAACCAAGTATGGACTAGATGGGAAAGTTGATAAACATAAAGTTTGTCTTGTTGCTAAGGGTTTTTCACAAGTAGAAGGCATTGAATATACTGAAACCTTCTCCCCTGTTGCCAAAATGAACTCTATCCACCCTTTTCTTTCCCTTGTTGCCTCTTTCAAATGGGAAGTCCATCAGATGGATGTTAAATCTGCCTTCTTGCATGGGGACTTGCATGAAGAAATCTATATTGAACAACCTATTGGCTTTATACAAATGGACTCCAGCCTGGTATTTCGGTCTAAGAAATCCCTTTATGGTCTCAAGAAAGCTCATTGAGCTTGGTATGCCAAAATGGATAGCTTTCTTGTACAAACTATTTTTTCTAGGTGTCATTCTCACAATACTGTCTACACCAAGAAAGTGGGCAAGTCTCTTATCATTCTTGTTCTTTATGTTGATGATCTTATCCTTACTGGTAGTGACCCCAATCTTATAAACCATGTGAAGTCTAACCTTAAAAAGAAGTTTGAAATGATAGACTTTGGACACTTGCATTATTTTCTTGGTCTTCAAGTCTTGCAATCCAAGGAAGGTATTTCCCTTTCCTAGTCCAAGTATGCTTGTGATCTTCTATGCCATTTTCACATGGAAGACTGTAAGCCAACCCCTTCTCCCTTTCATTCTAGAGCCAAACTTTCAGTCAATTGTACTTCCCTTGAAGTTGATGCTACATTATACCATCATCTTGTAGGAAAAGTTTTGTATCTGACCCATACTCGTCTTGACCTTTCCTTTGTTGTTGGCCTTATTGCTTGGTTTATGAGAAACCCACATGAAATTCATTGGAAAGCATCTAACAGAATACTTTGTTATGTTCGAGGTATAGTTTAGTTTGGGATTCATTACAGTGCATAAGCATCTCCTCTATTGGTTGGTTTGAGTGATTCTGATTGCACTGGTGACCCTAATGATCAGAAGTCTACTATATGTTATGTGTTCACTCTTGGTTCAAGACCTATTACATGGGCTTGAAACAAGCAAAGTGTCATTTCTCTTTCTTCAACAAAAGTAGAGTATCGTGGTGTCATAGAAGCTAGTAAGGAAGCCCTGTGGCTTTGTCAAATCCTGTTAGAGTTTGGCTTGCAATAACAGCATCCGACTACAATTTGGTGTGATAATCAAAGTGCCATTCAACTTTGCAAAGATCCTATCCAACATCAGCGCAGCAAACACATTGAACTGCAGATGCACTTCATCAGAAAGCTCATTCATGACCATGTTCTTGAAGTGCAATATTGTTCAACAAATGATCAAGTTGTAGACATCTTTGCAAAGGTTCTCACAGAGGTGAAGTTTACTAAAATTTGATTTATGGTTGGAGTTCAAGATGTTGTCACTAAGGGGGGATAGGCTCTAATGCCTCCTTCCTTCTCCTATCGTGTCATATTTGTACATCCTTCAATCCTATCCCAAGTTGTTCTTAAGGGTGGATGTTATGATATTCTGACACATAGGAAATAGTTAAGTATAACTTGGTCTAGTGTAGAGTTAGGTAAAGTGTGTTTCTTTACTATGTAGTTTTATAACTTACAATCCAATGGTCACGATGTGTAGTGATTTGATGGTTCATTCTCTCCTTAGTATTATCGACACTTGATCTATGGCTTAGCACCCAATTGGTCCATGATCACTATTTAAAGAGCATGGAGGGTCATTTGTATGGTAACCGTTCATGAGAGAAGCTTATGTAAATTTGTATTCTTTTATTAATAAATTGCCTAAAGTGGCCACATTGGCTCAGGCCATGGACTGTTTCCATCTTTGAGGGTTTTACCCATGTCAACAATACTGGTGTATTGATTTGTGATCTGTTTGTAAGTGGTGTCCTTTGGTGTTCTGTCTGAGGAACTTACCCTAAAAATAGTTGCTTTCATGTTATGTTTGTTTGTTTTTTTAAAATAGATTTTTAATATTTTATAGAAAATAAAAAAATGTGGTCTCTTAGTTATGCAATATCATCGCTGATAACTTAAAAATTAAGTTGATAATAAAATCTTATATAAATGCTAGACTTTAAACACACATTGAAACTATAAAATCAAGCATATTAAAAGTAAAATAGACAACACATTACTATTATAAATCTTCTAAATAAAAACAAACTCAAAATCTAATAGCAAAACTTAAATAACATATCGCTGTGACGTTATGTGTTGTTAGACTTACATTCATGCTATGATATCATCAATACTAAAATTATTTTAATTTATAATTAAAACGATTAAATATGTACACAATCATATACATGGATATTATATAAGGAAACTAAGTGCAGTCACCATTATGTCAGATGGTGCCCATGCAATCCAAAACCACACCTCTTCATTTATCTTTGATCTAGCTACATGCAATCCTAGAATTTGACATCTTACAGGATGTATTTAGCATTTCAAAACGTATTTGACGGTTACCGGAAATTTTCTCACATCAGATTTAACGTGTTTTGTAGAGGAGCAACCCATCAAAATGACGTCCAGTTTAGAATTGAAGTCGTCAAAATATATAATAGGGTACATCCCTTACAGTGGCAATTTCATGAATTCTAAATAAGTGTGTCACTTCATCTGCAGTCATTAAGAGCTTTGCAATAAATTTGGTCAGGGACCCTACAATGATTACAAACACAAAAATTAAACAGTAAGCAGTTTATCTGAATATTACCTGTTAAAAGAAGCATACTACCTTTGGATAATGTCACATGATAAGGGGAACTAACCCATTGAAGCCTAAAGAGAAAGCAGTAAAGAATGTAACCTGCCGGCGAGATTGGTAATATAGACTAAGGAAGGTGTATTTTCCTGAAAAATGCGAACAATGGTGAACTCATTTGCAGTTTTGGGGAAGGAATTACAACAAAAGTGTTGATGTTTGCGGTAATTGTAAGAATGGAGAAGATTGCTGCCATGCTCGTACACCAAACTAAGGTATTCTCCATGATTTCTTGCAAGAGGAACACATCTCTCTCCAATATTAATTTCAAATTTAATGAACTCCCCCTCTCCTCTCAAACTACTACTTTCGAGGATAAATCATTCATGGAGTCCATGTTGTTTCTAATTAGCAGTTCGTTGCAAACCATTATGCTTAAATTGAAATTGAATGTCCTTTTGGGGATATTTACAAGGCCATGATCTACTTGATGGGATAAAGGTCATGATATGGAAATGAACGGAGAAACGATAGCAAGAACAATGATGAATATCAACATTCCAATTGGCAGATCCATCTCTTATTGGGCATTTTGCGCTTTTGCCCTTTTCAAGGTTTTTCGTATAATTTGAAAATTTTGACATATTCATTTAAATTAAGAATTTGAACTTATTTTCATGTAAAGTCATACATTTTGTATTGTTCTCTGTGAAGTAATACTACTTTTAGTAATATAAATAAATCAAAAACTGAAATTTATTTCTATACTTAAGTCTTTTTCTCCTTTTTAATTAAATTCATTAATTAAAAAAATGTCATATGAATGAGTGACTCTTAAAGAAGTTATGGTTTTTTGGGCATGCGGTATTCATGAGTCATGTATTGGCCCATGGTATTGTAACAATATAAAGTGGGGTTGAATCTCCATGGTTAAAAATTTGTTACATGTTTTTTTTAAAATGTATATATATTTAATTTATATACTATATTTTTTACCATTAATAATAACAATAATAAAGTTGTAATTTAATTAGTTTTTATGTTTTTCTTTTCTTTTAATTTTAACAACTTGAGATGTATGATGAAGTAAGTGTTTTGATGATTGTTATGGATTGATGTTTATCACCATTTACTAGCCATTTAATCATATAGCTATGCTAGTAATAAACATTTTAATGCAAGGTTGTAGAATTTCATAGTTATACTATTTTGAGTGGTGATATGATGCAACTCATTTCACATGGTAGTGGTTCAAATTTCTAGTCGAATTCATCAGAGGTTAAAATTTTGATTTTAATTTTGAGTTGGTAATGGTTCAATTCTCAATTTTGATGGAGGAGATAGTTACAAGTTAATTTCGATTTGAATTTGACCACAAAGATACAAGGTACAAATTGAATTCCTTGATCCATGTTTACACAGTGGAGGTTAGTGGTGTATGTTGTGAAATTCAAAAGTGAGGGTATAGATAGCAAAAAACAACTATGAATTTTTTGAATCCTTAACAAATAGGAACATTGTTGGTTAAAGTTTAAATGTCAGGTTCCTTTCGTTAGAGGTTTTATTGGTCATAGCTTCTTCATTAAAGTTCTTGTTGCCAAGAGTTCATGTTGGTAATGGTTCCTTGTTGGGCACAATTCAAGCTATCATATTAAAATTTTATGGCTAAGAAAGTACATTAAAACAATGACCAATAGGATGGGAAATCTACTCAATAAGAATATTAACTAATTTCTTATTCTTTTTCCTTAGTTAAAAGATCCTTCGTCACTTATGGTTTCTATGGTTATATTTTTTGTTGACTAAATTTCATTCATCAAATTTTTTATTGGTTGTAGTTTCTTTATCAAAGTTCCTATCTATTTCAATTCTCCATCGTTTTGTTTGTTAGGGTTCTTCATTAAGAAATTTCTTAGAATTATGATCAACATGAATTTTAACCAACAAGGCCCAACATCAATACGAAAACTTAGACCAATTAGGGAACAAGACAATCATAGTTCATTGGTCATAGTTCCCTGGTCAAAGTAATTATCTAGGAAAGTTCCTTTGAAGTATCACTAGCATGGCTTCTCATTAACAAAAACTCAAAAAGAAGGCATAGAGATATAAACTTGGTAAAAGTCCTTCTTTGTCACAATATCTTTTACCAGAAACACTCATCATTATTTGACCAAAAAATATTTGTTAGACTTCTTGGCCAAGAATAAATTTGACTAGGAAACTATGAAGGGACTATAAACTTTAATGAAAAATAAATTTGTTTATTACAGTTTTATTGGTCTTAATTTGGGGCCGTGAAAATTCTTTTGAAATATGACTGATGGGAACTCTAACTTACATTAATGTTATTACTAGAGGATTAAATTTTAATTGTCATTTTTAAAGATAATTGAGATATTCTCTCAACTTATCTGCCTAAGTATGGAATAACTTGGATCTCACAACAACTCAAAAACCCTGTATAAACCTATTGTATTTGTACCAATTTTAATATGGTATATCAAGCATGAAGAATTTTGTGATTATTTTCATTAGATCAGAGCAAGGTATTCAAACACATATGTTAACTTAGGAAAAAACAAGGCACTCTAAGAGGGAGATTAATGAAAGTTGAGATGCAAGACTAGTTGAAAGAGACTTTCCAGGTAAAGGGAGGTCGACACTCACAAATTTTCTTAAAACATAAAATGGAAGGCATGAAAAGTACGAAAACGTGATCAAATTTTCATTTGACGGGCAAAAGAGATTTAAAATTCCCAACCTATTCATTATTCCATGGTAACGTCACTTATTAATTAAATTTATTAGAAGGAGTCGTTGTGTTACATACAAAGTAACATAGCATGAGAAAAGTGTAAGGGTATTTTATTTAACCAAAAGATTCGTGTACATAAGGGATATGAAAAAATTTATAAGAACAAAGTAGCTAAAATGATTGAATCTTTAGTAACCATGCTCCACTTAACTTGATTGTAAATTTTGGAATCAGACAAATTTATGGGGAAGTGGATAGTTTGACCACACTTATGTGTACCCAATTCTAAAATATTTTCAAAATCCAGTACAATAAATATAAAATAAAATAATGAAGACTAACTATTGAAAAAACGCTGAAAATTAATCTTAATACAAAATCGAATAGATTGGCAACCAACGAACAATGGAGAAGACCAATTAATAATGGAAAGGCTACAAGAAAGTACTTAACTATGGGAACTATTTCAAGAAACAATTTGTTTACAACACCAAAATCAAGCTTAGAAATTGCATTCACCTTGCAGGAAGGAAGCACAGGATAAAATAGAGCATGAGGTTTGCCTTTATTGGAGCCTTGACCTGTTTCAGCCTTTTAAAACAACAAGTAACACAGTAACAATCACATGTTCCACATCGATGATGCAATTGTATCCGAAGTCGAGGTGAATGGGTATTTCAATGTATTTCTCGTCCGCATATGTCAATTTGATTTTTCTCCACTTTTTATCATGTCGGCTCCTAAAACACTGGCCAAAGGTTTCTTGAACTAAACATACTCTTTATTGATCCTTTATGGTCTAGTCTTTGTAACTTTCTACTTTACGTCATCAACATTTGCTCCCTCTGTACCTGTTACCTTCTCCACACACACACACACACACACACACATATATATATAGAATTATAGTCTGAACCTATAATTAACGTCCCCACATATATATGGAATTATAGTATGTGTAGGAGAATTTAGACAAGAAAATATTTCCAATAGGAACTATTTTTCTTCTTGAATTTATGCATAGGCTCGGAAGTAAAAGACTATATGACCATTGAACTCTATCATTCTACAAGGGTGCTTCCCGAGGCTAGATGTTGAATAGCGCTAGCCTTATACACTTCACCTAGCTTAAGTCAAATGAGGATTTTGAATATATTCTAGAATCTAACCATGTTCATCCGATTCTAAAATATTTTGGTGATCATAAAGATGATTTAGCATTTAACATGGTGGCTGGTACTATAATTGATTAGTAAATTAAATTATGATATATTTTATTAATTTTGTGAGAAAAGATCATTCAATTTATTTCTTTACATTATCTTTACTTTTTTACACACCATGAAAACTTATCATAATTTGATTGTTAAACGAGTAGTAGTAGGACAATTATCCTAAACTACTATATTGAAAGGAAAACTGAGATGAAGGAAATAATACTTACATAAGAATTGATTTGAAGTTGCTCTGGGTCTATTGAGATATTGTCTCAACAATCTCAAACCTTGGAATCAATTGGATCTCAATCCAACTATATAAATATATCTTATTAGTAATAGAATATGTGTGCGATAGTTTGTTATATTGGTGTGCAAATGTCTATTTTTTTGTATCAGAGTTGACTATCGACTATAGGTTTACTCCTTACAAGAGGGCCCATGAGAATGTGAGAGCATTTGTTATATATATATATATATATATTGTCACCAGTGTGGCTATGGTCTAAGGACAAGGCAAGACGATTGATTGATAATAAGAAATTGTTTGTCGAAAGCATCACGAGATGGGCTTCCTGAGGGTTTTCTTTTGTAAGTTGTTCATTTCATAATAAGTAGATTTGTCGTTAAAAAAGAGACGTGTCATCTAGAACAAGTTGCAGGTTCTAGTACTCACACCGGAAAGCAAGTGTCATTATCAACTAAGTCATTTCTACATTAAGGAGGAATTTATCAAATGAAATCAACCTATGATTGTTCAAAGCTTATGGGGTAGTTATGTATATGCACAGAGGATTAGTGAGGAATTCTAGAAACATGAATTTTTTCAAAGGGATTTTCATTTGAAGTAACAGTGGCCTTAGTGTTTTATTTCTCCTTTAAGACAGAATATAATGGTATATCTCACAAATCTTTGTGTGAAAGGTGTAAGTTGTGTCCGAAGAAATATAGGAAGTTATGAATTACAACCCTTTCATGTTAGATCTCCATAATACTAGTGTGTCCCCCTTATTATTATTATTATTAGTGTTTCCCCCTAATGTTATTGTTGTGCCCATGTATCCCCCGTGTTGCTATCGTTGTTCCCCATAGAAACCCACTATTATTATTGTTGTGCCCTTACACTATTATTTTTAAGTAAGCCATCATTATATTGTGACCCCTTAGACTCCTATATAAACCAAGGAGGTCTTATCATTTGTGTCATCCAATAATTGTTTATTTATGTGATGTAAATGAGGTCCCCCCTCAAAGAGGTTATTTCTCAAGTCGTTGATTTAACTTTTCTTCTATTTTGTGAGCTTGTTGCATAACATTTGGTATCAGAACTTTGGGTTCTAGGGTTTTTCTCCTTCAAACTTGTCATCTTGTAATTATCGCTATGAATTTGTTTTTACGAAGCTTCATAAGCTGAAATTACAACTTCGTGTAGGAATTTCAAATCTTGGTTTGCTAGATTTTCAGAGATATGTTTGAAGAAGTTAGGATTTTTGCATGCCCCATAATTCAGTCGTAAACAAGTGACCTAGGGAAAATCGTCATAACCTTCGCTCTGAGTATCCAATTTTAATGTCGTCAAATGTGACTGAAAGGGCGCGGACTTGAGTTTTTGATGTATGATTTTTAGGACCGAAGTTCGACATAATGGGCATGTGGCATGTCATACAAGTTCTCTCTATTGAATCAGTCTATAATAAAGCCATCATGGGAGATTGGGCTTAAACTTACCTTGAAGAATCTAAATTTGGTTTGGCTTGTGGCACTGGAAAGAATACTTAGAGGGCTACTACAGGTTTGAATTTCATACCTTGGATATCTAAAATGTCAAAGACAAAATAGTTTCAATATCGAGCTCCAAAAAACAAGAAAAATGTGTGCATTTGTTTAAAATTTTGCATAACTTTTGTTTGAAAGATCAATCTGAAGTGATTCAAAGGGAATAGTGAAGCATAGATATCATTATTGATTCCAAAATTCCTAGAAATAATAAAATGCACACACCTAGTAACCAACCATAAATATTTTATATGACACATGAAGAAGAGGAAGAAATGAAACATGATATATCAAAATTACGAGACCAAGTGCAACAAATTTCACTCTTGCAAAGAGTAACCAAAAATGAACTGAAAGCTAAGATTGATGCTATAGAAGAAAAAATGAAAGGGAACATGGAATATTTTAAGAATGATTTAAAAGAAGACATGCAAGGTTTAAAGGAAGGTTCGATAAAGTTGTTACAAGAAATGCTTCCTAGTGGTGACAAGGTACTCCATGAACATTAGGATGAGGACAAAAAGAATATGAAATATGATTTTAGAGACTCCAACATTGGATTTAATACCCACCACAATCCAAATATAGTATGAGGACATTTTATGGAAAGGATCCGGTAACATGGATATTACATATGGGGCAATATTTTGATCTCCATGATGTGAAACAAACACAAAAGGTAGGCATTGCACCTTTATATTTAGAACCCAATCAATTTGTATGGTATCGATGGCCTTGTTATTGCAAACCCCTTGTCACTTGATTAATTTTTATGGAGGAACTAATAGGACATTATAAGTATACAAAGAGAAACACCTTCTTTAGCGAGTTCATAAATCTCAAACAAAAGGGTTCAATGGCGGAGCACATTGAAGACATCCAAACATTGAATATCAAGGTAACTGATATTCTAGAAGAGCATAGGATTGATGTCTTCATAGGAACTTTAAAGGATAGCATCCAACATAAGGTTCATATTTGGGAACCTGATTCATTATAGAAGGCATTTAGGGTGACAAGAAAATTTGAAAGAAAATTTATGGCAACAAGGAATTCTACCACTAACAACTATAAAGATGGAACTATTGTTGCTCCTAGCCTTCCACACCATAAAAGGTTGACACCACAATAATTGGAGGAAAATAGAGAAAAAGTATTTGTCACAGGTGTGCTAGAAAATACATTAAAGGTCATAACTGTGTTGAGAAAAAATTATTCTACATAGATTGTGAAGAGGAGGAAGAAAAGGAACAAGAAACATCAAAAGAGGAGGATATACACTAGGAACCAACCCCAGAGAAAGAATAAATGAATCAGACCATATCTTGTAATGCATTGGAAGGAAATACCACTCTTAAAACTCTCAAGATAGATGGATATATCAAGAAGAAAACGAAAATAATGTTGATTTATTGAGGTAGTACCCATAATTTTATTCATTTTAATATAGCCAAGGAATTGAATTGCTTGCTATATCCAACACGAGAGTGTTAAGTAATGGTTGAAAATGGAGTAACTATAAACTGTTCTAGAAAGTTCCATAATATCAAGCTAACCATAGCTGAGTATGTATTGAACATTCCAATTCTTTCCATTCCAATGGGTGGTGCTAATATTGTACTTGGATTCCAATGGTTACAATCTTTGGGGAGGATAGCTTTAATTTTCAAGAACTTTTCTTCAATTTTTTGTTGGGAAGGAGACAAAGTTGAATTAAGGGGTGTCGCAAGGAAACAAGAAAAAAATACTTATCTCTAATGGCATGAAATATCTTCTTAAGAAATAACATCGGGGGCATAATTGCACAATTATGTTCACTAGAGGTTCAAACATCGAAATCATCTATTTCTCTAGATCTCCAAAAAGTCTTGGACAATCATTCCAAGGTATTTGAGACTCCCAAAGGCCTCCTACCCATTCATGATCATGATCATGCTATGCATTTGATTCTAGGGAGTGTTCCTCCAAACATCAGACCTTACATATATCCATATACCTAAAAGAGTGAATTGAACGTATTATTGCAAAAATGCTAGAGTTTGGTATAATTCAACTTGATCAAAGTTCTTTCTCTACTCCATTAGTATTGGTACATAAGAACAATGAGTCATTGTGTATGTTTCCAGATTATACGGAGCTCAAGAAGCTCACTGTTAAAGATAAATTTCCCATTCTTGTCATTGATGAATTATTGGATGAAATACATGGAGAAATTTGCTTCACCAAGCTTGATATTCATTCAGGATGTCATTATATTAGAATCAAGACTAAAGACATTCCAAAAAATGAATTCAAAACTCATGAGGGTCATTGTGAATTTTTGGTCATTCCTTTTGGCCTTACAAATGCACCTTCCACATTTCAAGGTTTTATGAATTTCATTTTCAAACCCTTCTTTAGAAAATTTGTTTTAGTATTTTTTGATGATATACTAATCTACAATAAGTATTAGAAGGATCATGTTCAAAATGTTGGGAAAGTGCTCAAACTATTGGAGGACAAATAACTATATGCAAAAGCCTCGAAATGTTTCTTTGGAGTACAGGAGGTGTAATATTTGGGTCATATTGTATCTCATGAGCGTGTTAAGGTAGATGCTAACAAAATTAAAGCTATTAAGGAATGGATGATCCCCACAACCATAAAGCATCGTCGAGAATTTCTCGATTTGACAAGGTATTTTCACAAGTTTTTTAAGAATTATGGGAGAATAGCAACTTCTCTAACAACATTATTGAAGTAAGATGCATTTTCTTGGACTCTAGAAGCAACAAAGGCCTTTGAAAATCTTAAAGAGGCAACGTGACAAGCACTTGTCTTAGCTATACCTGACTTCACATAAACCTTTATTGTAGAATTCGATACCTTGGGAAATGGAATTGTTGTTATTTTAATGCAAGGAAGATCCATTACTTTTGAAATTCATCAAATAAAAAAAAAATATTTACGCAAACCAATTTATGAGAAGGAAATGTTGGCAATACTTCATGCACTAAAGAAATGGTGAGCTTACATATTGGGAAGACACTTCAATGTAAAAAAATATCATGATTGTCTTAAATACTTTTTGGAACAAATATTATCTTCAGAAGAGAAACAAAAATGGGTGACAAATATTTTGGGTTATGGCTTTGAAATAATCTACAAAAAAGGGAAGAAAAATCTTGTTGTAGATGCACTCTCAAGAAATGATGAGGATGTGGAAGCATTGCTTTGTGCAATTTCTATTATCAAGCATGATTGGATAACCAAAGCAAGGGATGAATGGAAGAATGATGAATAGGTGTTAACACTCATTCAAAGGTTGCATAAAGATCCCATTACATCTTATACATTTAGCTAGAAAAATGATTCATTATGGTACAAAGATCACTTATATATTTGTAAGAATTCCCAAGTCAAGAGAAATATTCTTTTGGATTTGCACACCTCCCCCTTAGGAGAGCACTCGTGATTTTTAAAAACTTATCACATGGTTAAGAAGGAATTTTTTGGGATGACCCTAAATATGGTATTCAGAAGTTTATGGTAGAATGTTTGGTTTTCCAAAAAAATAAAGTTGAGGTAATTAAGACCCTGGGTCTATTACAACCTTTATCCATTCCAAGTCAACATTGGGAGGAGGTCTTAATGGATTTTATCATAGGTTTACCCAAGTATAAAGGAAAAAGTGTCATCATGGTGGTAGTTGATAGACTTACCAAGTATGCACACTTTTCTGCATTATCTCATCCTTTTAAAGTCAGTACAATTGCTATTGTATTTACGGAAACAATTCAAAAGCTACATGGAAACCCAAAGATTATTGTTACTCACAGAGATCACATTTTCACTGAAATTTTTTGGGAAAAATCGTTTTCTTGTCTTGGTACTCAATTAGCTCATAGATAATCTTATCATCCTCAATTTGGCGAGCAAGCTAATATAGTGAAAAAATGTTTGGAAGGATATCGTCGTTGCTTTCTATATTATAAACAAACACAATGGGTCAAGTGGTTAACTCTAGCTGAATGGTGGTATAACACTTCCTTTTATACTATAACACAAATGACCCCTTTTATGGTACTTTATGGATATCATCCACCATACATTACATCATATTTAAGAGAAAATTTTAAGGTTTAAGTAATGGAAGATCACATAGAGCATCAACAACATGTTCTCTAACTCTTAAAGGATAACCTCACTTTGGCGTATAATCGAATGAAACAATAGGAATATCAGCATCACAATAAAAGAAATTTTGATGTAGGTGACTAGGTATTTTTACGGTGACAACCATACAAAGAAATGTCCCTCAAGAAAGTTAAGAGGGATAATAACTTATCACCCAAGTACTATGGTCCTTACAAGGTGTTGCAAAATATTGGTACTATGGCATACAAATTGGAGTTGTCTACATCTTCCTAAGTACACCCAGTTTTCCATATTTCATGCTTAAAGAAGGTTATTGGTGACAAGCTCCCAGTTCAAATAGTGTTGCCAGAACTTGAATAGAAAGGAAAAATAATATTTTAGCCTGAAGTAATCATGGAAACAAGAATTTGACAACTACAAAATCAATTACTTCCAGAGTATCTCATTAAGTGGAAGAACTTACCCAAGAATTGCGAACAACACTTTTTTGAAGGAGGGGCATGTTAGTGTATCCCCCTTCTTGTTATTATTAGTGTTACCCCATATTGTTATTGTTGTGCCCATGCACCCGCCATGTTGTTATTGTTGTGCCCCATAGAATCCCACTATTGTTATTATTGTTCCATTACAAAATTATTTTTATGTAGGCTTTGATTATATTGTGACCCCTTAGACTCCTATATAAATAAAGGAGGTCTTACCATTTGTATCATATAAGAATTTTTCATTTACGTGATGTAAGGGAGGTTGCTCCCTCAAAAAGGCTATTTCCCAAGTCATTGATCTATTTTTTCTTCTCTTTTGTGAGGTGGTTGCATAACATTTCAGCCCAAGGAGACAAGGAGAAGGTTAAGTCTAATCAAAATGTAAAATTTCCAGTTAGGAAATTTTGCAATAAAACTCCATTATTACAAGGCTTGGATCACGAGTACCTTGTAGTGAATGTAAAATTTGTGGGTTCAAGTGTTTGAATGAACACTTTGGAGCTCGATATTGTGCATTCTGATATTCTATTAGCAAAAAAAGTTGTTGTAAAGAGACTCATTATGTGTTATGTGTGCAATTAAGTGTTGTGTGTTCCATGAAGAATTTAATGATTTCATTGCTACAATAGTAGACAAGGTAACAATTTTTTTAATTAGCTTCCTTTAAACATGGAGCATATGGTGGTAGAAAAATTTAATGGACATAATTTTCATGCCTAGAAAGTAAAGATTCAACTGGAAATGATGCATAAATTTATGGGGCACATTCAAAGTTACAAGAAAAGCACCTACAAAATGGGAGAAAAGGGAGGAAAGAGTTAAATATATTATAGGAATATCTCTTTTAGATTCACATATACACCTTATAGACTTAGAAAATTCATCCGCAAAAATATGGTAACAATTAAGTAAGATATTTGGTGAAAAAGTTGTGAATGGAAACTTTTCCTTGAAATTACAATTGTTCAAACTTAAAATGCATGATGAATATCATTGTCTACTCACATATATGACTTAAAGTCACTTATAAGGTTGTTGGTGGAAATTGGCTCTCAAGTAGAGGATTAAGATCCAAACATAATCTTGCTAAGCAATTTATATTCGAAGTATGACAATGCCATTTTTACATTAAGTAAATATTCCTCTCGAACACTGGATAAAATGATAGCAATACTTCTAGCAGAAGAAGAAAAAATGGAAGTAGGAGATGCAAAAGTACAATTCAATGCATAGGTTGAACTTGCATTATTTTCCAAGGGTAGAATAAATAAAAAACAGTTAAGTTGAGTTTTTCTATTGCCGAAAAAATGGGCATACAACAATGAATTGTAAAATTTGTGCCAAAGTTCCTCTCAAAGGAAAAATAAAAGAATCTATCTACATAGCCAACTTTGATGACCTACTAGATACCATCTTTGAAGATTCTTCAGATTATAGTAGTGAAAGTAAGTTCAAAGCAAAGTCTCTCACACTCTTCTAAGAATATAGTATTGTTTGTCTGTGTTATGTTGCTAAAGGTTCTTGTTGTAAGTCAATTATAGGTTATCTTTTTGTGTACGTATGTATGTCTAAAAAAGAGGTCAATTGTATAATTGACTATTGGATACGCTCAATATCTAGATTGCTTACCTATATAACTAGAAGTATGTATTTTGATGCATACTTCTAGGATGGAAGCATGTCCTGAGAGTGGTTTAGTATCAAGACTATTTTTGGGGGTATTTAAGAAGTGTCAGTCCTACAACTACATCATTGATGGTCAAAAGCAGTTATATTTTAAATAAAGGTGAACTGGCAGCTCAAATTTGTGGTGTTAAAGAAATAGCATTGTGTAAGAGATTCCAGAGTGGGTGCAAGTGTTGATGAAGACCTAATCAAACAAATGCCACTATTGTATGTGTTTTCTATATTATATTTGAAATGTAAGAATTAAATGGGGATGTTGGAAATAATCCTTACATTAGAATTGATTTGAAGTTGGTTTGGGCCTATTGAGATATTCTCTCAATAGAAATCTCCAACCTTAGAATTAGTAACCAAATCTCTTGTCCATAGAATTATAACCTAATACCTTCTCTCTATATATCTCTGTGTGTGTGTAGACGAATTTCGATAAGAAAATATTTCCAATAGGAACTATTTTTTAATTTATCCATATGTTGGGAACTAAAATACTATATGACCATTGAACTCTATCGGTCTACAAGGATGCTTCTCGAGGCCAAATGTTGAATAGTGCAAGCATTATACCCCCTGCTACTCAAAATTTAATATTGTGGAAGGTGCTATAGTGCATTGGTAAATTAAATTATGATATATTTTACTAATTTTATGGGGTAAAATCATTCAAACCTTTCTTTGCGTTATCTTAAGTTTTCTACACAGTAGGGAAATCTATCATAACTCATTTATCAAACCAATAGTAGTAAAGACAATTATCATTGGGTTCCTAGTAAGTCTCATACCGGGTTGTCTATTCAACATTTAATGTTATGAGGTTATAGGATTTGAAATTTAATGCTACAACTGGTGATATATAAAAGTCATGAGATATAAGATATTCACTCCTTCCCTTACAAAGGAAATATAGTAAGTCTCATACCCAATTATTTAATGATGGTCAATATCCACCTTGTATCCAACATTTAATGTTGTGATTGGTTGTATAAAGGTCATCAGATTTGCAAAGATTAAGTCTCATGCCAAATTTTTAAATGATAGTTAATAACCACCTGCTACCCAATATTTAATGTTGTTATTGGTTGTAAATAAGTTGTTGGATTTCAAAGCTGCCAAAATTCAACGACATCTATACCACAAGTAGCAACATTAAAATCCAACAACCTTTATATATGGTTAGTAAGAACACTAAACGTTGAGCAGTAAGGTCAATATTGACAACCATGAAACAACTAGGTATGAACCATGAAACAACTAGGTATGAGATATTTATACTATCTTGAAAAAAATAAGTCAGTAATTTTCAAAAGTTACTAATATCTTAATTGAATTCATCATTGGATTATGAAAACATTTATCATTAATTATGAGTTAAATTTATAAAAAAAAAAAAAATTCTATTGTAGGAGCATCAACAACAGGGCTATGGGTAAGTTGTAGACTTAAGAAAATGATGATGATGATGTGCATGAGGAGAAATCGGTACAAGTATTGCATATTTGTGATGGAAAAATGGTTAATGAATCACGTGAGAGAAGAGGTTTCTTAGAAAACCAATAGATACATTGGCTTGCAACACATGTATTATGATAGATAAACACTCTTTTATATGGACTTCATCATTTTTTATGTGTTGCTAATATGAAATGAGATGATGATGACGACTTAGAAAGAAGATCTTGGAAAACTGAAGACTAAAAAATGACCAATGAAAAGATTTAAAAGGAATCAATTAAATATTTCTCATGAAAGGGAAATCATTCCTATTTGTGTTGTTCAAATGAATAATGTCATGAAAAATATTTTAAGTAGAGTTATTTTAAAAAGTGTACATAGGAATGCGACATGGAAAAAAAAAGATTGAAAATAGGGGTGAAGATTGTTTTAAAGAATCATTGACATCTTACAAAAAGATTATAGTAAATAATTAGGGAAGAAATAATGAAACTAATTTTTCAAATGTGATGTATTCATCATGGTCACCTTATATTATATAAAGAGATCATGTGTAAGATAGTGATTTGTTAGTAAATGATAAAACTATAATTTTCCTTTTTTGGGGGAATATTGGAGCATGACTTGATGTCTCTTTCTTTGTGTGTGTTTTCAATGCCCACACTTTTACATCGCATTCTTTTATTTTTCAAATACTTAATTGAAAATTGATTGAAATTTATTATTATTATTAATGCTAATTAAAAGGATATAGTTATTGTATATTAAAAAGGTAAGAGATTATGAATTGATATATATTTTATTTTTACACTAAAAAATTATTAAGAAAAAGTTTAAAGATCATTATAGTTTTTTAACTTAAAAAGTCAAAAATTTTGATACAGTGGAAAATATTCAGAAAATTAAATCCAATGTGAGTATAAGATGGACAATCTTAGAGAAATTCTTCTTTATCTGCAACATTTTTAGTGTCTCAAAGGTGACAAACTTTATCATCCAATGGTATTTGGGAATTGAAACTCATGAAACTTTGTTCTTAATTTAACAATGTTTATTGTATTCTTAACATTAGACAATATAAAGAGATATTCCATTTTATAGATTGGGGTTGATGACTTCCTCATAATATCTTAGTTTCATTTTTCTTCTAACTATTTATCACTACATAATTTCTTCTTAATTTTTAAAGTAACTATACTTTTAATATTAGCCTTATTATGCAAAATGATCTCCTCCTTTATCTTCGAATGTTCTAGTCAAGATTGGACATCCGTATGTTTTTCTCGCTTGAATTAGAGGTGGGGCTTTGGCTAGAGTTATGAGATATTGAGTTATAAGCATGCTTTCAAGGGGAAAAGAAAAATTCAATTAAGAGAGTAAAATAGTATAATAAGTGTTTCATTTATATTATATTTAAAATTATAAAATTATATTAAAAATTTTAATTATTTTAAAAAAACTGCAATTTGAATTTAAGGCCTTAGATCATGAATTTTCTCAAGTCACACTTTAATCCGACAAATTTGCCAGAATAAAATTAAATAAAAGAAAATATAAAAATAATTATCATTTTAATATAAATTAAATTAGAATTTATATTTAAAATTACTAAAAATGTAGGATTTTAATTAATTTTTTAAAAATTACAAATTTAAAAATATTTTTTAATAAAAATTATATATATGTCTATTTATAAAAATAAGTATTATAGGTCCATTTGATCTAACTTATCATTAGGGCAACCAAATCCGTCATAATTCACATTGCCACGTATTTGAAAGTATTTAAATTAAGTGCTGAAGTATGTGACTCTCTAAATAGCTATAATAAAACCCTATAGAAATGTCTTTCTATTAGTGTACTAAGTCTGTGTATTCTTCTAAAAAGCAAAAATAAAAAATAAATAAAGCTATCACAATTAACCATGAGGGGTGTCCATTCGGGTGCTAAGTCTGTGTATTCTTCTAAAAAACAAAAATAAAAAATAAATAAAGCTATCACAATTAACCATGAGGGGTGTCCATTCGGGTGAGAGTTGATATTGAATCAACTTCATCACTAATGTGAAAGTCTAGTTTGGCCAATTTCTAGCCATTCGGGTGAGAGTTGATATTGAATCAACTTCATCACTAATGCCAAAGTCTAGTTTGGCCAATTTCTAGCCATCACTGAGATTTAGCCGTCCATCTTGTTAATATATTGGTGCAAAGTATCAATGCATAGGAAAAGTTCTTCTTCAGCTTCATTTCACTCAACTAAAAATTTTCCCATTATGTATTAATTTTATAGTATAAATATACAATCCACATGCATTGAGATTATTGGGAACATAAGTTGTTTGTATGAGGGACCCATTGCACGATATTATCCTCAACCTTAATGTCGGACAAGAGTTTGTGCCTGACCTTTGCCTCGTCAATTTCTTCACAAAAAGGTTGGATGGTATATTACCAATCGTGGCTAGCCAATGCCTTCACAGTGTGAGAGCGAAATCTTCCCTACTACTACGTAATATGGGATCTGAGTGACCTCGACGATGTATGGTAGGACATGGAAGGCATGAGAAATAATTCAAGGAGCCAGTGGCCATACCAATGAATATTGACCCCTCATTAAAGCCAAGGGGGAACTGAGAGCAAGAAATGGTTCAAGACGATGGGAAATCACAAGGTGGAGAGCAAAAAGGAAGGGAGGTGGAGAGGAGAAGTTTGAGAAAACCATTGAAGAGTGTGAAAGAGAAACTGAAGGGGAAATAATTAAGTTGGAGGAGAAGCCATCTCGAATAGCATAGTAAAATATATAAACACGGAGTGAGATGATTAGATGCAAGCAAATATACCCATAGCAAGCTTCGGTTAATAATAAAAGTAGCGTCATTAGACTTCTTCTACAATGAGAGAACCAAGATTCCCATGGTAAATATAGGACTATTATCACTCTAATTGATGTGATGTTTCACTACCAGGAAAATTATAACCGGAACTAAGAGGAGGATGAAGATGAAATTACCATAATGAGATGCCTTTAGTAAGAATTATATTAAACTTCAACATGTGTGTCCAAATCATGAGCATAAGAGACGGCGTCCTCCAAGTTTATTAAATAGATCATCTTCAACTCCTCATGAAGACCAACAATGAGATATTTATTTTTATATTTAATAAAAAGCATTATAATCATTTAAAATTGTAATTTCGTAGAAAGTGAGACGGACATGAATATGGAGGATTAGAGGACCTTTGTCTTGGATCTTAGAAACATTAGAGGCATGATCACCCAATTTAAACAGATTTTATACATGTATTCGCTGAAGCAAGCTTATGGAGCAGATTTCAGTGGGCATAGCTGCCATTATCCAAGGCATGCCGAATTATAAACAGGAATTCTAGAAAGCGCAGTTTCAACTGCATAAGCAGGATATCGAACTTGGCAGAATTGAGAAGCACATCCCATGTATCTTAGAACTAATCGAGATGCCAAGTTCGAACACCAAAGACCTAGCGCAAGTGGAATCGGCTTCAACTAATCAGAATGATTAGACAATCTCCTCTTTTAAGTTTTGTTTATATATGCAGGTAGCTTTTACATTTCCTTATGCAAGAATATGTATAGGTAGATCTCTAGAGTATGGACATGAATCAAAGACTTATATAGTTTGGATAAAAAGACTAAAACTCTTTTGTTACTGAATGGCATACAATGCAGATAGGTGGCCAACAGACTTGGTTTCCCAACTGTGCAAATTAAAACTATCTAGCCAAATCTATATATTGTAAATTTACTTTATAAATAAATAAATAAATAAATCACCTACCAAACTTAACCAAAAACATATTATAATTTCATACTATTTTAACAATTTAAAATTACAATTTCAACCTAAAAAAATATTAAACTTGAACATGTTTCTCCGAATCTCATAAGAGATGGCTTCCTCCAAGTTTATTAAATAACTCCGCAACAATGGGATATTTACTTTATATTTAATAAAAAATCATTGTAACAATTTAAAATGTAATTTTAAAATAAAAAGAATATTAAATTTTTCCTTTGAATCTATTCAAAACATCACATTCTAATTCAATTATAATTAAAATCATATATATATATAAACTTAAGTAAGTCCTAATGTTATATGAATGGAATAATGATTTTATTAAAATAATATTTTTTGGAATAATTTAATTTTCTTAAAAAATTATTCTTATATCTCATCCTTATAAAAACTAAACATCATATAAGCCAATTAATCTATATTCCAAACCTAAATAAGAATTATACAAATAAATAATGTATCAACAAAATTGTGGTGGTTCATTGAATTTGGTTCGTCAAATCTTGGTTTGAAACTTAAATTTATTCCAATTTCTACAGTTTTAGTTTACTCTGAATTCCTGCCCATCCATACCATTTGTATTTTCAGTGGTGGTGTATGTGTGATGTCCGCTCCAAATAGAATCTAAAGCGGACAGACTCACAGAGCTTGACGCACCGACTCAAGTACTCTCCCCAGATTGGCATGTCGATGTCGTGTCTGGTTTACGTAGTCTTTGGGACAACCATTTTCCACTCTCCTTCGCTATCTTTGGTCCTCCGTCACCGTTAATGTACGGGAATGTATTAATATTTGTCGTGAAAATAAAGCACCAAAAAGAATATACGAATGGAGGTCAGTCTCTCCCAATCGTCCAATTGCGAAATCAGTCTCGACCGTACTTTATTTTCTCGACACAATAGCTACAAGCATGGGACCTTTACAGCGTGAATCGAGACTGGCATGATGGCATGTTTTGGTTAGTATTTGAAAATTCCCCCCATTTCCTAAAAAGAGGGTTGCAGCTTTCACAAAATATCACTTGTGCGCCAATTTCATAGATAGACTGAATTAAAAATCAAACAGATCAACCAGCATGCTATGTTCTGCCCCTCACGGTACGCTTGGTTATGGACGCAAATTCCATGGATAAATTTATTTGCACGTATTAATCTAATCTGTAATGAATTTTATTTTATTTTATTCTGTAACCTAACTATATTGAAATTTCTGTGATTCATAATTAATTAAACAAAATCTTTTAATATATTAAAAAAATAGGTTTTTGTTTTTTTGTTTGTTTTTTTTTTTTTTATATAAAAAATCAAAAAATCATGTTTCCCATCTAAAACACAAAACTCAAAGTATTAAAGAGCAATGAAAAGCTTACCGGTTAAAAACCATTAAATAATTTTAATAATAATCAATATTGGTAACTAATAATAATCATCCACATTATTAATTTAGCAATTTTCTGACTACTAAATAATTTTAATAATCATCAATATTGGTAACCAATAATAATCATCCACATTATTAATTTAGCAATTTTCTCACCCTTTTTGTAACCTCTTAGCTTATTAGCAGCATAGTTACCAAGAATCTGGATTCGAATTAGATGGTCAAATAAAAAAAATCATTTCCAAAAAAATCAATAATATAATTAAAAACACATTTTCAATAATATAAATTTAAAAACTTGAGGTATAGGCTAATTTTCCCTACTAAATATATTAATTTTAAATAACTTTTAATTTTACATAAAAAAACCTTCCACAAATAAATTCACCAAAAAATATCTAACTCACTTTTCTCTCAAAAACATATATATTTTAAACTTTAAAACTAAAAATTTCCATAACTTCAGACTTATTTAATATACACATTTAAAATTTTACTTTATCCAAATCTTTCCATGTAAAAAAATCATATATAAAACCATTTTTTTATCAAAAATTAGATTTTTAGTGCTTTAGGGTTTAAGGCCAAGAATTGAAAAAAAATAAATATCAATTCCACATTACACATTATCATGAAAACAAATAAGGCTCGCCTTTAAAAATTGGGAACCATCATAAATGCATGAAATCCACATAACATGCAAATTTCGTGGTAAAATAAAATGGTTATTTACCTATAGATTTTCACCTTTTGTTAGCCCTATCCAGCCAAATATCTATTCCTGTTTAGGAAAGTAGTTCCACCAGCAGCGATTAACAATCCATGTGCTTAAATTACGAACCATGGATTTATGAATTTTGTTAATTACCCATAACTAATTTTGTATTTTTTTTTTTTTTTTATCTCAATTAAAGCTAATTTGGGAACTATGATTAACAAAACCTATACCAAAAAAACCATGAAAACTCAACAAATTTGGTAACTATGATTAACAAAGCCTATACCAACAAAATTATGAAAACTCAACCCATTAAACTAACCCATAAAATTATCAACTTTTAACTGATTAAAAACATACTTGCAAGTTAAAAATTCAAGTGCTGACAATACAGTCCCAACTAAATCAAACACATGGCAGAAGGCGGAGGAAGCGAGTGTGTGGTTTCTCTTAATGCGAGATCATAACCACAGCTCTCGTGTCAACCATTCGCATCCACCTCATGTACGAATCGAAGTTTTAGCCCGGGGGAGACTTCGTATCTGATAGACGAGCGTGAGAGGACCGCAAATGACATGACGCAGCAACCGGAAGAAGTTGGCTGCTCCTCACCTTTTGCTTCTCCCGAAGGGATGTTGTGTCAGCTTCTGCTGATACGTATATAACAACGCTGTCATAAAGTTGACTGTCTACCATAAATCTGTCCTGTCCTGCGTCAGGAAGCAAGCCATGTGGCCGTTCTTTTGCTTTGGTTTGAAGCATATCATGCTAATATTGGATACAGATGCCAGAAGCCTTCTGAATTTTGACAGGTAATGGATCCACTACTGTCTTTCACCGAACCAATGTAACAGGCCTTGTTTGAGTCCAGACCTTTCCAGAGATACTGACCGAGAACTTTCCAAGCTCTTTCGATCTCTGTAGGCCTCAGCAAACGTAATGTATCTATAGTATTAAGAGTGAGGGTTATAGTATTAAGAGTGACGGTTCATTAGGCAAGGTGCATGCATCGATGGAGAAAAATAGCTGCCGCTCGAGTAGTTTGGATATCCAAGCAAATAAAAGCCAATGCTACAGCTCTAGAAATAACACCAAGAAATGGAAGGGAAGAGAATGCTGCATGTGTGGCGACGTTGGATTTCAGGAAAGATTGTTCAGATGCCAAAGATGCAACCACCGATTTCAACACATGTGAGTCTCCGTTTTTTTCACACCAATTTCAAGAATCATAGCGTATAATGTTTTTTTATCCACACGGCTTTCATATGATACCCTGTTTTTCTTGTATGTGCATATGCCGCCACTCTTTGCAGATATTGCAGCAGATTGTACTCTGATCAGTTGGAATCAGACGGCTTAAATGTATGTGACTGGTGCCTCGACTTAGAAGAAAAGGAAAAAAATCAGAGGCAGAAAAGGAATGTTGAATTGCAGGAAATGGATAACAGGAAGGCCAACGGGGTAGCTGCCAGTGAAGCAAATGCCATGAAGGTAGCCGCATCAGTAACCACTGAGAAACTCAGGAAGGCTAATGCTAAGCTCACGCCTAAACTCCGTGTCAAATTTGGAGGTAGCAAGGAGCCGTCGAGTCCCACACAGGACTGCGATTTGTCTGATGAAAGCTGCAGAAACGTGCCCCGTACTCCTTCTCAGAGCAGCCCTACCAAAGGTGGACTGGGTCGTCGGTATAAGCTTCTCTCAGACGTGCTGTGCTGATAATTTCAGTAGTTTGGGCTTCCAAATTTTTCATCAGGGATATGTTTGGGCCGGACACAAGAAGATCATATATTTTTGTCTGACACTGAAGGGATGCGCAGTACATAATTTTTTTTAAAAAGCTAGATTTATCTATGGTATGTAACGGATACACAAAGCTGATGCGTGGTTCCATCATGCTTTTTCTCTCTTTAATTTTTTCTTTGTTTGTCAGGTATGTTGGCTGGATATGTGTGTAGATAACTCCATTTCAACGAGGAAATTTCTTGCCATTCCGGTAAACGATATCATCGATGTATTTAAACTAAAAAAAAGAGTCTTGCCTCTGAAATTTGATTCAGAAGAAATGTGAAAGTTATCATGAACTTTCTTCCTTGGGAAGCGTTAATGCACCGTATCTTCTAATGCTTCGTTCCTTGTCAAAAGCTCGAGATTTGTGGAAAACCAAGTCTAGAAAATTGGCGCCACTCGCAGCTATTAAATATTTAAACATATGGTTATTAAGTAGATGAGGCAGATTACTATTAACGAATGGCATATGTGAACCACCATGGTGTAATGTGTTTCTAGCTTGTCCATTGAATTGAATGAGAATATGTAATATTTAATATATAAGATGGAAAGAAAATAGCCAATCATGGATGGTTATTACGTCAGTCGATGAGGCAGGTGACTATTAACGAACATATGAACCACCATGGTTTAATGTGTTTGTTTAGTGTGTTTCTACCTTGTCCATTGAATTGAATGAGAATAACGTGATATTTGAAATAATTTTTTTGGGTTTACCTTGTGTCTGGTTATTTTTTGTTATGTATTTTTTTTTGTGTTATTTACAATACATAAATGGGAATTAAAATAATAACTTTTCTTGGTTTATGTGGGTGTTATGTATTTCCCTAACCAAACATAAATGGGAATTAAAATAATAATTTTTCTTGGTTCATAAATGGGAATTAAAATAATAATTTTTCTTGGTTTATCCGGGTGTTATGTATTTCCCTTTTATTCAAATAAAAGGGAACCAAACAAACCAGGAACAAACTTTAATTCTTGAATCATTTCTATTTTGTTATTTACACTGCATCTTGTTATTTCCTTTAAAATAACTACATCTTGTTATTCCCTTTTATTTACAATACATAAAAGGGAACAAACTTTAACTCATAAATCATTTCTATTTCTATTTTGAACAAACTTTAACTCATAAATCATTTCTAATTCTATTTTGTTGATAGATTGTGGATAGAAAAGGCCATTGCCCTTTTGTGATTGAGGTGTCTACAGCCCTTTTGAGATTGAGGTTTTTATAGTGCTTTTAATGGAATTTGAGATTGAGGTTTTTACATTCTTTATAGTGCTTTTTAATGGCACTATAATGGAATTTGATGGACAAATTCCCTATTACAAAGTGATAAACATTTGTGGATTGATAAACATTTGTGGATTGAAAAATTGATGGACAAATTCCCTATTACAAAGTGATAAACATTTGTGGATTGAAAAAGTTATTGCTTTTTTTTTTTTGACGTTTCTACATTGTTTATAGCCCTTTTGTGATTGAGGTTTCCACATTGTTTATAGTGCTTTTAATGGAATTGGATGGAAAAATTCCATATTACAAAGTGATAGACAATTAAAAATTTTCTTTATTTGTAAATATTAATTATTTGTAAATATTAATTTTAATGAAATTTGATGAACAAATTCTCTAAAAATTTTCTTTATTTGTAAATATTAATTTTAATGAAATTTGATGAACAAATTCCCTATTACAAAGGGATAAAAAATAAAAAATTTATCAAAATCATAACAAACCATTAAATTTTACTGTGTTTCACATTTGAAATAACTACACTGCAAGTCAAAATTGTAACAAACCATTAAATTTGACGAGTGTTTCACATTTGAAATAACTACACGGCAAGTCCATGTAGAAGAGTTCGTTTTGTAGCTTAAATATTGTAGAGGAGCCATGGTTAAAATTATTAGGGATACTCATATTTTTTTTCCATCTATATATATATATATATATAGTTTTCCTTTTAAAGTGAGAGATCAGACTTTATGTTTTCACAATAATCTTATTTATATCAAAATAAGATTATAATTATAAAAAACCTAAATAATATAGAAAGAGTAGTAGTAATCATATTGTTAATAGAGTTTTGTTGGTGAAATATTAGTCGTAGTTATCTAACTATGAAAGGTAAAACAACTATGAACTCGAATAAATTATACCTCTTATACATGCTATCACTATGACATTAGACATGTGATCATAAACATGCAACTATGAACTCAAACACATTATATCTCATATATATACTATGACTATGCCATGTTGTGATCATAAACATGTTGTGATGTATTTAGACGCTATCTCTTTAATCCATTAACTTCCAGTATATTATATCACTATAATTGGTTTGACCTTAGACACATTACCCCATGTTGAATTAGACATGTTAGGATTTTAAACATGTTGTGGCACTTTTAAATGTTGACTCTTAAACCCACTAACTTTCTAATACACTATATCCTTATAATTAGCTTAACCCTATACACATTATCCCTAATGCAATAACCCCTTAACACATGTTAACATTAAGTCATCATCACCCTAAATACTCTATTACTAAATCCTTATCATCTCTAAAACAGTTTATGTTTGATGCACTATAACCCCTCAAAAAAAACCACAAAACACTCTATTGCTAAATCCTCCTCATCTTTAACAAAGTTTGTGTTTGATGAACTATAACCCCTAAAAAAAACCACAAAACAATGAATCCTCTAATTGTTACGAACCTAAATAAATTATTCCTCATAATTATAACTTGTATCATATAACTCACTAACACTTTAAATCTTTGATAACCTAACACATTATCACTCTTAACCGTCGTGACCCTTAATATAATTGTCTTTTAACGCATGATGAATTCAAATAGGCTAACCCACAAATACATGAATACACTTTATCCTTAGTTCTTAATAAATTATGGCTTTAAACACACTATCCTTCAAATATATTATAGTGCTTAACAAAAATAATCATTTATTTATTTATTTATTGACTAATATTGTTGGTGTTTAACATACTAACTCACTTTGACCCTTATTATTATAATATATTAACCTATAAATCCATTAATCCCACTTATAAATCCATTAATCCATATTAGTAAGGGTTTATTATAATTGATTAACAATAAACTTAAGTCATCAAAATTCAACTAATATTATTTCCCTCTTTATTTTATTAAAAGATGACCTCATAAGATGGTGTCCATATAATACATGGATAACTTAAGTATTTCCGTGCAAAGAAAAGAATCAACTTTGCTAACCAAGGAATGTAATATGTGTTTGCTTGAGTAACCGGGAAACTTTCATTAATTAGAAGAGTTGGTAGTTGATAGATCCCAGGGTACTACAGCACCAGGCAACCAAGGGAGTGAAAAGCATTCAGGCATAGGTCCTTAGTTCTAGTGCCTAGGTCATATGACGTAATGTGTTTAGAAATCAAATATTTAACAGCTAAAAAATTGAGGTCTTGGGTGCGTAAACAATTAAGTCTTTGAAATACAATATGTTTGAATCAAGGGGCCAAATATTGAAGTTATTATAATTAAGTCTTTGAAATACAATATGTTTGAATCAAGGGCCAAAATATTGAAGTTTTTAGTTATAAAACAGGATCAAAACAATGTGAAATTATGAGTGTTCTCATGCAATGACAATGGAAATACTATTCTGGACAAGTAGAGTTATAGTAATTCGTGACGGGGAGCGGTGTTGTAGAAAATCAAAATTAGTTGATTTATGGTTAAGTACAAGTTAAGACAATGTGTGCACAAGAGTACCTGTCAAAGGCTGAAACTGCAAAATGGGAGAAATATGAAGCAAATAAGAAGGATATTTGGATTATTTTGAGAAAAGGATGGTTGTGTAAGAAGAAGTTGTAGATCAAAAGGAAAATTGACATCCAAAAACATAATTGAGAAAGAGTAGCAGAGATATGGTGAAATATCATTTGGATAAGAAAACCAGAGAGAGAATTTGCCGCTGAGAAAGATTAGAGGAAGATAACATATATGAAATTAAAGATTTTTCTTTAAATGAAATTAAATTAAAGTGCCTTTGGATCGAAGTGTAATATACCCAATTTTCACATTATCTTGTGATGAGAGTAGGAGGATTCTCCAGAGCTTATGTTAGCTAGGTCACAGGAGTTGGATTACTCCACTAGTGGGCTAGAAGGGTTTTAGAAGAGTTTTATGGATCCGACTGGGATCGCTTACCATATTTCATCATTAAGATCAATTCCTCATGTTTTTCTCTTGGTTCAGTTGCATTCTGATGATTTCTGTAAATTAGAGTTATTAATGGGCAAATCAAGGCAAATCAAGCATTTTCAGGCATTAAAAATGACTTTCATTAATTTATAAAAGTCACTTTATTAAATAGAGAAATGAAAATTGCTTTTAAATATATAATTAGATGGAAAAGGTAAGTGAGTTATAAAAAGGGAAATGAAGGGGCCTCTCCTCATCCATTTTTCGTGCATTTGTGAATTTGAGAAAGAGCTCTTGGAGAGAGTTTTAAGGAGAAACTTAGGGTTTTGGAGCCCTAGCTTCCATAGCAAACTTCAACGTTGAAATTGGACACCCTAGTTTGGATTTGAAAATGAAATCACTCAGATTTCACTGTCAAAATACAAAGGAGACAAATATTTTATAGATATTTGGAGTAGAAGAGGTTTTATCGGTTAAATCTCTAATCCATTGTTTATCATTTTTATCCTTCAGGTTGAAGAAAATTCGTGAGGGAAAAAGATTCAAGCTCATAAGCTGCCAAAGCCAAAGTTGAAGGATAACTCATTGGGAACGCCAACCACAGAGAAATTGAGTTATTTCCCAATCATAGCTTCTAAAGAACTCGAACTGAAGGAGACCTAGTTCCACTCCAAACTGCTACTTGGATTTCTTGTGTCAAAGGTTGGTTTTCCATAGGTGAATAGAGGGGACACATATATCATTCATTCTTGGTCAAGTTTACAACTGGAAAGGAATGAAATCATTACTGAGACAAGTTGAAAATCCCTTGCTTCATTTCTCGAAGGTTTGTAGATTATTTGTTAATTGATATGAATTGCCTAAGGCTTAAACTGTTAACAGTTCATGGGTTCCCGGAGAAGAAATTCAAGGTAAGGGGTTTATTTTCCTTCAAGGGTCATGATGCCTCTATTCAAGGTTGTAAATGGTTCGTTTATAGTGCTAGGTTGTGCACTCTCACTTTAGAGCACCCTAGAGCAACCAAAATAGTGATGGATAGCACACAGTTCACTTACCTTTCACCCATTGACTGAACGTGGGAGACCTACTGTGGATCTCTTCACTACAGGGCATCATATAATTGCATCAAGTGTTAGAACTCTGCCAAGGGACACTGAAAAAAGAAGTTAGTACATATTGCTAATGGATGCCATTTAAATAACATGTGTTTCCCTTTTGTTGTTCACTAGATACTCAATTTTATATATATATATATATATATAAGAATATTGTTTGTGAGTTATATTGTTATATATCGGTGTGCTTTAATTTATGGGCTTTCATGAGACATATATAAGTATTTTGGAACCCTTGATGGTATAAAACAAATATTGAGTGTATGGTCTACAAAATAAAATTTTGTAATGAACACCTATAACAAAGTGTAATCTGTATGTGAATAAATGTCCCACTGAAGAACACACCCGAAACTCAAATTTTTTTAGAGAAAAAAATATAATTTAATAAGGAAGAATTTTACAGTGGTATTACAATCTTAATCTTTGCTCAATCATGGGCTATTGTTAAAAAACCAGAGCATGTTCTTGGATAGCTGTTAGGTTCAAAGGGTAGACTTCAAAAAGGGACAAATGCTTCCAAATCAAAAAGAATTGTTGGTACAAAATTTTGAAAACTATAACAAAACCTTTGCAAAAGTGATAAAGCAAATGGAAACATGGGTATCATCAAAGGCAGTGAATAGAAAAAGGAATAGCAAATCCAAAGGTGAAAATGTAGTAAAGGACCAGGAAGCAAGGATTGAAGATGAAAACCATAAAAAAACCTTTCAGGATGAATTAAGAAAATTCACACCCATTGAAAATGAAGCTATCACATATTCACCACAATAGGTTAGAATGTCAGTTTGGGATGCAAGGGAATCATAAATTGCTGCAAAACATTTGTCACCACTTAGTGAGATTATTGAGTTAGATGATGAGTACAAAGAAAATCATGTGGCCAAAACAATTGATGATGATTCCCAAGAGGTGTGCAAAGATGATAGCACACAAATGGTTGATGGTGTAAACTCAGTCCCATCAGTTAATGAGGTAAACGTTGCTCGCATCTGTACTGATCCAATTGACATTGTTATAAATATCGAAATGGAAGAAGCAACTCCTATTGGTAGGCATTGAATTGAATTGCCTGATATACAAACAAAGATATTAGATCAGTTTCTTGTGGAATTTGTGTATAGGTTTTTCATCATCTTGAAGCACTACAAATCACTCAACAATTTATATTTAACATGAAAATCACTCAACAATTTGACTATTTGTAATATTCCTTTTTCTTGATATTATCAAAATGGTATCATGCCAAGTTAGGGTTTTATGTAAAGAACTTTGATGGGATTTATTCTCACCCTAACCGGCATTTCCATCTTGGGTGGTATTTAATATTGCCCTAGTTGGTATATTTATAAATTTTCTTAGTGCCAGTTCGAGGAATGGATTTAGATCTATATTTGGATCGGGGTCCTTTTTGCATCTGTCGTGTCTGGTTTGAGATCGTTGGTTTCGCTGGCTGTGGGTTTCTTTACATGATTCTCAATCACGGTGGGGCATGGCCGCGTTGAAGGGTTGAGGAGGTTGAAAACCCTGAATAGATGTTATTGAACAAAACGGTCATTCAGTTGTGAACCAAAGGCTGGATACTTTGGACATACATTAAGTCATTAATTCTCGATTGCAATAAGTTGTAGCACCATAATCGCAAGAGTATGATGGTTTCCTTGAAGTATCAAGATCGCTGCTACATGCCCCTGGAGACAAAATTATCAGTGTGACTGCAGGTGTTATGCGCGATGGTCGTTCAAGCCACATGGTCCATTGACTGGGGATATGTGGGCCGAAGTCTGTGGGTGCAAGCTGCTGGGAAAGGTAGATTGTAAGGGATCGTTGACCAAGGTGGGCCGTGGACGATAATTGTTCGAGTCATAAGGACCGTCGACCAGGGACTCGTGGGGATGGAGCTGTGGGAGCATCAGCCAAGCAAAGTGGACTAGGTGGGCCATGGACCGTGGTGCATTAAACATTGGGCCATCCATTTCAACGTTCGATAGAGCTCATTACATCCTGAAATCTCGGCAGAATTACTAAGGCAGTTGGTTATACGTCGTCTTCTCATAATATGGAGCTGTGGGAGCATCAGCCAAGCACAGTGGAGGAGGTGGGCCATGGACCGTGGTGCATTAAACATTGGGCCATCCATTTCAACGTTCGGTAGAGCTCATTAGATCCTGAAATCTCGTCAGAATTACAAAGGCAGTAGGTTATACGTCGTCTTCTCATAATATAAGGTCGATCTAAGGGTTGATCTATTCGTCGATATTTTATTCCCTCATCTTTACTCAGCAAAGCCATCACTGCCAACCGTTGTAAATGTCGCACATTAGTTTTATGGGTTAACTGCCATATAAAAGTGCATTGAAGAAGGACCGCTTCAAGGCCGAATTGTTGATCGAGGGATTGCTGCTCTCTTCAATCGTCAAGGGTACTCATATGTTGTGAATGGTAAGGTTGATAGGCCATACTCCTATACACAGTAGAAGATGATTCAGCCACCCTCTGGGTATTGAATAAAAACCATACTCTTGTTACGGATTCTAGTTCGCTGGCAGGTGGGTCGAAACCCCTAACGAATTGCCGGAGGAGAGGATCGAGCAACTACCACAAGGAGGTGGACAGATTCACCTAGCGTCATCTGGTAAATACACCAGTATTAAGAGGCCACAAATTGATGAATTAATTCGATTGGTCTGCGACAAGACTAAGTAGATATCTCTTTCAGTTGAGGGGTTGACACCTTTCCGTTCTGAAGTGAAGCTTGTAAGTGAAGTTCATAGGCCACACGAAAGAGGGGTCACATCATCACATGTTTGTAAAATTATATGTTCAAATGGTTCGTTAAGCACGGTGAGGGTTACAATCAAGTAGATGTTCCTAATTTTCATACTAATTCAAACTCTGTCGAATTCTAGCTTGAAGTAGACGACACATGAAAGGTCATCTTGGAGGGCAGATGTAAGAGAAAATTTAAAGAATGTTTCCAAGTTGATATGTTCACCTATAAGATGCATGATGGTGTTGGTTTGGATCTTAGCATTGTTCAATCATTGACGCATCTAACGAGTGGAGATATTAGCATCATTATTAAAGATTAACCAAGGGAATATGGGAATTTATTTAGGATTCATTTGATATTAGAACCATTAATAAAGACATGGGACTTGCTTCACGATTCATTTAGTTCAAGTGGAAAAATTGTCATTCAAGACTTGCCATAAGGATTAAGTCCAAATCTTTTACTGCATGTAGGATTTCAAGGGAAGTTTCTTAATGCCAAGTTTTGACTTGGAAATCGTAGTATTGTGGAGTGAATTCCCATTGGAGGATGAACATATTTTAGGTGGGGTGTACATATAAATTACAATTGAAGGATTTACAAGGGTGGGGTGTACATATAAATTACAATTGAAGGATTTACAACGGCTTAGTATAAAGGGAAAAAATATACAAGAAGGTTTATGTGCGGGAGTTATGAGGGGTTAATATAAATGGCGTAACAAAACATATACAAAGGTGTTATAAGTATTAAAGAGAGAGAGGGGGAAAGAAAGGTGAAAAAGGAAGGTTTGATTATAGTTTTAAAAAAATAAAATTATAGAAGGATAGTTTTATTGAAAATAAAATAGGAGTTTTATTGGAAGTAGTTTCCAATATTGCTAGAAAAAAAAAAGTTTGAGAAACTCATTTCTAGTTGCTGCTATTATCTTTCAGGTTGATGACTATAGTATCTTTGGGCAAAATTTGTTGAAGAGAAATATTTAAGAAGGCATGATTGTCAAAATGTTGATGTAATATCCCTATATTTTCTTCTTTTGGTATGTGAGAAGATGGGTAGTCTTGAAGAGATCTTAGAAAATAACCAAAAACTTCTTGATGAACTAGTGAATGATCCATACTTATGCAGGAATGAATCAAAATAAAGATATATACATAAACACATAGATGCAACATAAATAAAACTTAATTTCATTAATATTAAAGAACTAAAATATGCTTACATACATAAATGGAAATAAACTAGGTCAGGCGATGGTAGCTTGTCTTTGAGAAGCGATGTGGCGGCTACATGCCTTTGAACTGTTTTAAAATGAGGTTCAAGGGTCTTTTTATTATTGAAAAACAAAGGAAAACCCTAAAAAACCAAAACCCTAACCCGAGGAGATGGAACACTCAGATTTTATGGGCTGCGTTGGGGTTAGTTGGGCAACCCACTTCGTGGGGTTGTAACTTGGTAATATTATCTCTATTTGCCACATATGATACCTCGTTGGAAAGATGTCTCTAAGTACTACAAGATTTTCTATAGCTAGCCTATGGCAATGGGCATGCTTCGAACCTACAAAAGAATAAAAAAAAAAAAAAATAAAAATAAAAATAAAATAAATAAAAAATCTCTTAGGGGCTAAAAAATCCTCCAGAGGTTCAAAACCCAAAAAATTACTAAAAATAGTAAATGCTGCTATAAACAAAGAAACTGACGAGACATCTCGGTAGAATTGGCGGGTGGCCACCAATATCCACCTGGATCAGTCCTCCCTCCTTAGGAAGCAATGGTCCCCATTGCGTGTAGATCCTCCATGAGGTGAGAAAATTTCTGTTGAACCTAGTCCCTAGTGAACCACTTGTCGTCGTGAAGGAGTTGGCCCGCTTTGACAACATGATATAGTTGTATTATGTATTGGAGAGTTTTCTTGATCTACATGTCTATGATCCGATCAGTTATGGCCTATTCCATGTAGTCTGGCTTTAACTTCGTTGGTGTGAGTTGTTTTGCAATGTCAAATGTGTCCAACAATGGTGGAAAGTATGGTCGAAGGCGGTCCACATTGGATACTGGGTGTGGTCCAAGGAATGGTGGAATGTTGAGCTTGAAGGCATTTTCCCCTAAAACCTTTTTCATGGTTTATGGTCCATATTGCAGCGGGTGAAACTTGCAATAGGCGTTAGGTCCTTATAATACTAGTGATTCCCCCATTACTGTTGTTGTTGTGTCCCTTATTGTTATTGTTGTGCCCCTATTGTCCCCATATTGTTATTATTGTGCCCTATATAATCCCACTATTTTTTGTGCCTTTATATTAATATTGTTAGGTCGGCTTTGGTTATATTGTGACTCCTTATACTCCTATATATAGAAAGGAGGTTTTCTCATTTGAATCATCTAAGAATTTTTCATTTGTGTAATGTAAAGGAGGTTGCCCCCTCGAAGAGGCTTATTTATAAGGCGTTGATCTATCTTTTCTATCTTTTTGTGAGATGGTTTCATAACATTTGGCATCAGAGCTTTGCATTCTAGGGTTTTGCTGCTCCAAATAATTCATCGTGGAATTTTTGCTATAACTTTGTTTATACGACGTTTCAGGAGCTAAAAAAAACATTTGAGACGAAATCGCACTGAACCTTGGCCCAAATTTCAAATCTTGCCTTGCTATATTTTTGGAGATATAACCTTAGGAAGTTAGGGTTTTTGCAGACCCCCGAATTACATTCCAAACAAGCGAGCTTGGGAAAATCGTCATAACTTTTGCTTTGAGCATTAGATTGAATTTTCGTAAGAAGTTATAGAAAGAGGACAGACTTTAGTTTTTTTGGGTATCATTTTCAGAACCTAAGGTTGAAATAGTGACCCATGCACATCCTACAAGTTCGCTCTACTGAACTAGTCTATACTTAGAACAATGTAAACTTTGAAATGGGAACTATAAACTGAAAATGAGAACTCTGGCCAAAAAACCTCCAAAAAACATCAAAAACAGTGTTAAAAACGAAAAGTATTGATGCTGGAATAACACTTTTTTTTTTCTTGGGTAAATTTTCAACATGTTTTAAAAATGGCGGTGAAAACCAAATTTTTGCGCAAAAATTGTCCAAATACCACCCTCAAAATGAAGAGTGTTAATGTTGGGAAAACACCTTTTTTTTTCAAAAGTAAAAATTCAATATTTCGAAATAATGGAGTAAAGTATTTTATCATGACCTCGAAAAAAATTAAAATTTAAAAGAAATAATGAAAAAAAAATAAAATTAAAACAATGAAAAAGCACAAAACGAATACAAAGTTAAAAAAACATAAA